>PVIU01031072.1:0-15315 GCA_004026605.1 Ondatra zibethicus
AGGTGTGTGGAGGAGCTCAGGGGTGTGGAGGAGCTCAGGGGTGTGGAGGAACTCAGGTGTGTGGAGAAGCTCAGGGGTGTGGAGGAGCTCAGGGGTGTGGAGGAGCTCAGGGGTGTGGAGGAGCTCAGGTATGGAGAGGAACTCAGGTATGTGGGAGGGAGCTCAGAAGCTCACTCAGGTGTTGGCTTCTATGTCTTCCTTCTTCTCAAGACGTATCAGACTTGGTGTTTATTTTTCCCTTATAAATCAGTTTCTATGCAATATCTAAGTGTGGATAATTTATGTAATTTTAAACTATGTCAATAATATACTATATATTCTTGGGCTATTTTCTAAAATCTGAAGTTTTGTATGATTCATCTAGTTCCATTTCTTTTCATTAAGAAGTACCACACTGGAAATCACCCTTGAAGCTTAGCCAAGATCTTACTTCAACGGCAATGCAAAGCTACTGAAGGACTTCCCATAGATTACACTGGCAATGTAAAGAAAACAGGAGAAACAGTGTGAGGAGGATATTTTGAAGGTTCATTGCAGGGAAAATGAGAGTTTGGTCACAGGCAGCATCATATATACATAGAGAGAATACTGCTACAGCTGTCAGACTTGGTTATCAGGAAAGAAGTGGATTTCAAGATGGCTGGCTTGGAGAATCGGGAAGGAGCTGGCATCATGCATCAAAAGACCTGCAGAAAGAAAATCCAACCCCAGGAGTTAAGTGCTCTCAGTTAACACTTGCAGAAAACTGTGAATGAATAAAGACCAGAAAATAAATAAGATTAATAATTGAAGGTAAGACAAGAAACACTTCTATGTCATATAGAGCATACTTTTAATTAAACACAGAATAGGGCTGGAGAGATGGCTCAATGGCTAAGTGGTTTACTACTCTTGCAGAGAACCCAGGTTTGCTTCCTACATAGCTACTCCCAACTGTCTCTAATCCCAGGTCCAGGAGGCTCCAATGCAATCTTTTGGTCCCTGCAGACACTGCACACATGCGATGCAGAGACATTCATGTAGGCAAAACACTCATACACATAAAATAAAAATAATTTAAAAAAAAACACAGAAGATTCCCTCCATAGTCTAACCGATCTGATTTTTCTGTTTCTGCCAAAAAGTGACAATATATACAGCTGTATAACTGGCAAACAACAGATGATGTCACCCTAACTGTTCTCCTAACAATGGTGTATTGACCCTCTTCATTGTGTGTTCAAATTCAGAAAGTTTGGAGAAGCTGCTTGCTGCCCGAACATAAGAACTCTTGTGCCCATCCCCAGGCTGGCTCTCCTCCCCGGACCCGGAGCTGCCTGTGCACAATGTTATCGATCTGAAAGAACTATTTCATCAGACACTTCTAGAAAGCCGGTAGGAGCCAAGCGTGAGTAAACCAAAGAATCAAAGAACCATTTATTCATTCTAGTAACAGAACTAACATTGACCTGAGGCAAT
The DNA here is from genome assembly GCA_004026605.1 of Ondatra zibethicus. Taxonomy (NCBI): domain Eukaryota; kingdom Metazoa; phylum Chordata; class Mammalia; order Rodentia; family Cricetidae; genus Ondatra; species Ondatra zibethicus. The sequence goes on from PVIU01031072.1 coordinate 1,459, forward strand.
AGTAGCTCCACTGACGTACTATTATTTGCTTTTCAGATTTCCATAGCTTGCTTGGCATCTGTTCAATGTTTATGGCTAAATAACATCACCCAAATGCAATATTCACAGAGATCTGTGGAGTTTCTCATCCTTAGAATTTAGCCTAGTGTAGGCCGGGATGGAGGGGGGAAGGCCTTGGGCTTCCCACAGGGCAGGGAACCCTGCCCCCTCTTAAGGAAGCAGGGGGAAGGGGAGGGGTAGTGGGGGAGCAGGAGGGGACTGGGAGAAGGGGAGGAAGTGTAAATTTTTGAATGAAAAATAAAAGAATATGAAAAAAAAGAATTTAGCCTAGTGTGACATGAAGAAAACATAGGCACTGCTAACACAGCATACCTGGAAGGCATCTTCCTTTATTGATATTTATATTTCCACTATGTGACACAATAAAAAAAACATAAACCTCATTCAGCAAGTGCATAATTGAATAAAGTTCAAATCAAATAACATAGCTATTTAAGTAGCAGAAGAAAACATTATTTCATAACATCTTAAATGCTTAAGTAGTGTCAAAAGCCCCTTTGGACATGTTATCCAAGAATATAATATTGTGTCCCTAAAGGGGAAAGAAAGAAGTTTCAATTGCTCTCTAGGAATAATATATAATACTAGTAAATACGTGCATATTTCACTTACCTCTGTCTATCCATTTACATGTGTTCATGACGCACACACACAAACACCAAATTTACCTGATGTCCTTGCAGGTGTGCATAGATGCACATATGCATACATACATACACACAATTAAGAATCTAAGACATCCTCAAAGTACCAGCATACACTTTGCTACATAAAGACCTCTTGTTCTGAGATTCTTGGGTGGGATTGAGGGCCCTTTGCACTCAGCTCTCCCAGCCCCTGAACCTGCAGCAGAAGGTGAAACAGAAATCCAGAGGCAAGTGGAGAGTTTCTAATATAGTCAGTTCTCTGTTCTTTACCAGAAAGTTCACAATAGTTACCAACCTGTGCATCTGCCTCACAGGTGAGCAGATGACATCACAGTGGGGCCATGTGATGCCAGCATAGTTTTCAATGTCCAAAACTTAACTCTTCAACATTGCCCATAAACCCAGGGGTCCCTCTGACACTCCAGGGCTTGAGAAAGTATGTAACAACATAGCCAGACATCAAAAAGACACAACAAAATCCTCCTTAGTTTTCCATTTGAATTCTTTGTTTGATATTTATTCCATGTACACGCATTATACCAATTTTAGGGTATATGTTAGTTTAATGCTTATGCTCCTACCCATGTTTGTAAATTATTAAATGTATTAAATTCATTAAACTACTAATCATGACAAGGCATGACTGCAATCCAGGCATGTAGAAGACTGAAGCAGGAGGATATTGAATTCAAGGCCAGTCTTGGCTGCACTGTAAGACCCTGAACAGCTAAAGAAGCCCCCTTTACCATCCATATTAGTCAAAAAGTAAATGGATAGTGAAGACTCTGTCCCCCATCTGAGATAACTCATTAAATTGTCTTTTCTAAACAACCACAGAGGGAGCTTTTCTGGGGTGGGGATTAGCAATGTGCCTGATTAAATAAGTACATTCACCTGATGTCCTTGCAGGTGTATGTGGCCATATGGCTCTAAACGAGTAGGCATTGAGGAATCAATAGGGCAGGGGGAAGGAAGTAAGTGGGAGGGGCTTCCCAATTGAAAGAGAAATAGTCCTTCAGTGGACTCTCCCTTGTGTGCTCCCTTTTCTTGGGAGTGCATGTGATTGTAGCTCATATGTAATTCACAGCACTTGAGGTTTCCTCTTAGAATTGCTGCATCTGTTGGAAAAAGTGTCTTGTTTAGGCCACGGGTGCTTTACCTTTCTGTCACCACCAGCTAACTAAACCTCTTGACGGATGAATCTGTTACTCCTACAGCTATAACTGTGGGTTTTAAAAATGACACACCATGCATAGAGAGGTGGTTCAGTAATTGGGAACTGCTGTGGAATAATCCTTTCGTACTCTGGGAATATGCATTATACTCCCATTGGTTTAATAAAGAGTCAGCTGGCCAATAGCTGGGCTGCAAGAGGTTAGGTGAGAGAGTAAGACTGAGAGAACACTGGGAAGAAGGAGGGCGGAGTCGCCAGCGAGAGGCAGAGGAAGCAAAAGATGAATATGCCATGTTGGAAAAGGTACTGCCATGCTGTAGAGCATAGAGAAGAAACATGGGTTAAGTTGTAAGAGCTAGTTAGTAACAAGTTTAAGCTATCGGCCAAGCATTTATAATTAATGATAAGTCTCTGTGTGGTTATTTGGGAGTTGACTGATGGGACAGAAAAACTCCACCTACAGGGAGCTTCTTCCAAAGAATCCACATTCAATTCCTAGCAACTATCTGTAATTCCAGTTCCAGAGGACCCAACACCCTCTTTTGGCCTACCAAGCACGTATGTGGTACACACATACACAGGCAAAACATCCATACACATAAAGTAAAAGTTTTCAAGGTATATCAGCCAACGTACAAAGTCAGTGGAACTAGGAGGGTCTTTGTTTCTGTTTTACTACTCATCATACCAACCATTGTCAACAGTTTTCTATTCTCTGCTAGTCAGTTTCTTCTAGTGCTAGACTACCCCTTAGCTTCAACCCATGTGCAGAAGAAAGAGATTGCTAATTCACCCTAGTTCTTAGGCATGGCAGTTAAGATCTGGGGACCCAATTATTAACACCAGCGCTAAATAATAAAAGTGTGAACATTTTATTAATTTTACACATTCGCAGGGATTTTCACAAAAGAGCCTATCCTAAAGAAGTTAGCAAAGTGGGTGTTTTCATACTTGGAAAGGAATGGAACAGAACAGACAGATGGATGGATGGACTAGAAAGTTCCCAGGTCACTAAGGTGTATCAAGGGGAAAGAAACAGGATACTGGAAGATAAGTTACTTCCAACTTTGGTTATTCAGGTTTGTTGCAGCCCCAATTCCTACCCTTTAGTGATCAGAACTAGTTTCTAACTCAGACTGTGAAATACAAAAAGAATCTTTGCAGGTTAATCCACCCGTGGAAAACCATGCTAAGTGGCCCTTTCTGAAGTGACAACTCCTTAGGAGATTGCTGTCTAAAATAATCTACATGTCAGCTGGGGTGTTCTGTCTCAGACCCACATGTATTTTGGGAAGGACTGAAGATAATTCCAGTTTCAAAGATGAGTAATTGGCCTAGACCTAAAACAATAATGCATTTCCATCCTCTTGATCCCTGAAGTGGGTTTAATCAATAAACAAAGGCCAGTGAGAATCAGGACTGGGACTCACTCTCATACTCCTGGAAGGAAACAGGCTCCTTCTTGTGATGTGGACATGAATCAGAGAACATACATATCAATCACCACTAGCCCAAAAAGCCACCTGCACAGAACCTCATCAGAAATTCAGATTAGATTTTTTACTATTGTTTTTAAATAAAGAAAAATGCTTCAAAACCCCTTGGCTAAAATGCTGACCCTTAAAATAAATAAAAGTTTGAATGTATTTAATCCACCATGCTGGAGAAACAGTTCTCTCTAGAAGGTTCTTAGATTTAAAATTAGAAAGTTTCAATTTTACTAATAGCTAAAACATCAGATAATCCTGCTACCATTTCCAAATTCTTCTAAATGAAATGGAGTCACATAAAATTAACTCATAATGACTGAATCATTCAAAATTTGGGAAGTCCATATGGAAAAGTCCCTAGTCCTCACGCAATGCTTTGTGGACTTCTGTGAGTTAAACTAAGGTGTATGGGTTAAGTCTAAGAGTTTAAGCAAGAAAGAACAATTAATGTGTTCCTGGATTATTAAACTACATGCAGAGTGAATTTATATGGTAACATTTGAGGAAAGAAACAATCATCTTTACCTATCAGACCATCTAAGAAGAATAACTAAATTCAAATATATTTTAACAAGATTAGCTCACTTAAAAATATGTATTTTCCAATCTTTAAAAACTCTCTAAGGGTTGGAGAGATGGCTCAACAGTTAAGAGTAGTCGCTCTTCTTGCAGAGAACCAGGGTTTGGTTCCCAGCACACACATGGCAGTTCACAAGAGTCTGTAACTCTAGGTCCAAGGGGATCCCATACCCTCTTCTGACCTCTGTGGACCCTGAACTCACATATGCTCTTACATACACACAAGCCAACACTTACACACATGAAATAAAAACAAATAAATCTTATTATAACCACTCTCTCTAGCGGTACAATCTTTGCCACAGAACTAGTCCTTTTATAGACACATGAAGGGCAAGGGATATTTTTATCCTTCGAAATAAACAGGGATGGAATGCAAAATAGAACTGGAGCACAAAGTGAGCCAGAGCACAATAATATGTTCTCCATAGATACACGCAGATCATGAGCATTTATTTTCTCAATGATTTCCTCCCTTGACCACTTCCTTCCCTGGTCCCATTCAGTCAATTGATACTGTAAAGTTATTAGGTCACATAAGGCATTGAATCAATAATCTGTTCAAAAACGTATTGCCCCTTATTTTATATTAAACATTTCATTGGTGTGCTGGTTAGTTTTATGACAAGTTGACACAAGCTGTAGTCATAAGAGTGGATGTGACCTTGATTGAGAAAGTGTCTCCATAAAACTGGACTCTAGGCAAGCCGATAGTGTATTCCCTTAATTAGTGATTGATGGGGGAGGGTTCAGTCAATTGTGGCTGGGGCCACCCCTAGCCTGGTCCAGGGTTCTATAAGAAAGCAGGCTGAGCAAGCCCTATGGTGCAACTCAGCAAGTGCACTGCTCCATGGCCCCTGCATAAGTTTCTGCTTCCAGATTCCTGCCCTGTTTGGGTTCCTGGCCTGAATTCCTTCAATGGATGGACTATGGTACAGAAGTGTAAGCCAAATAGAACTTTTCCTCCTCAGCTTGCTTTTGGTCATAGTGTTTCATCATGACAATAGAAACCGTATCTGAGACAAGTTCTCATCAACTTACTAGGGACTCTAGCAAGTAAAATATATGTCTTCTATTTCACCATGCTCATATATATGTGGAAAAGTTATTTAGCTTGGACCATCTTACAAATAAAACTTCATTCCAAGTCCATGCCATTGGCTATTCATATCAACCCAAATTAGCTGAAAAATGACAGCCAACACTAGACAACTACATAACCAGATGGAACCATATATTCATGGTGTGCACGTCGGCAATACAAATTAAACACAATACTAAATCAACAAGACTGATTTTCAATTCTGCTACGTAGGATGGGAATTTATCATTTTTAAAATCTTAATGCAATATCTACAATTATACATTTTACAAGTCCCACTAGAAAACAATACAAAGTCTTTAAGACACTTTAGATTAATGCAGTGCCTATCACATTTATACTGGCTTGGATGGGCGCACCATATTGCTAGAACTTATACTCAAATATTACTTAGTTTACTTTATTTGTATGCATATGTGTGTGCCTATGAGTTTGCACATAGGGTTGTACCCATGGAGGACAGAAGAGGTGATATGAGTCCATAGAGTTGGAATCACAGGTGGTCTTGAGCTGACTGACCTAGGTACTAGAAATTGAATGTTGGTCCTCTACAAGATCAATACACACATTTAACCACTTAGCTGTCTCTCCAGTCTTTTAGATATTATCTTCAAAGAAGTTAATCTGTTTTCAGTCAATCCATTGGGCAGAAAAGACTGTGTTGGTAACATAAAAAAAGATGAACCTTACAACAATGTACATTAAGTGTGTAATTTCAGTGCCCTCTAAACATTAATATTATCTGTGCTTCGATTATTTGAACATTTCATTTAAATCTCTTCGTTGAACCACTAGAGTATAAGCCTCTTAGAGGCAAATATAGACAGAACTTGGCACTATACTCTGCATCCATAAGTTCCAAATAATTCTACAGGAAATGATGCATTTTACCTAGTGCAATGGAAACTCCAAACAATCTATGAGGGTGGCCCTTGCTTAGAGACCTAGCAATAGAGGATACACAGCCTGGACAGGACATCTCCGGTAACCAGGCAAAAATTCTAGATGAGGGATTGGAACCAACCTAGCCACAAGCCCTTTTTTTCCCCATATTCTTTTATTTTTCCATTAAAAAAAAAAAGAGTTACATTTCCTCCCCTTCTCCCAGTCCCCTCCTACTCCCCCCCTCCCACTGCTTCCTTAAAAGCCACAAACCCTTTGACCTATAATTTCTACTGCCTGCACGATGTGTTGAGGTAAAAACAGTGCAGTAGGAATGACAAAAAAAAATTCAGACCCTTCTAATTCTTTTTCATCAGCTGAAAAATTCACCTACAGTTAAGAAGAAAATCAAAGATGGCACAGAGCGGACCAGGAGGTGAGTAACCAATTCCCCAGCTGGACAGCCCAGTCTCTAGGCCCTAGATCCTGGGCTAAAACCCTGGACCCCTCCCCCACCCACCTCAGCTGTGCTAGATGGCCATTAGGCAAGCCTCCCACCTGCAGGCTGCTCCAACAGCCCCCATCCATCAGACCCTGTGATCTACAAGTACCACTCCACCCACAAACCCATCCATCCACAGAGACCTCAGTGGCTTGCTGAAAAACAAGACAGCAACTGCACAGAGCAGACCAAGAGCAGCTCCCTAAGTCACAGACAGCTTAGGGATCCAAGAGAGGATCCCTGAGACACAGACCCCTACTGCAAGGGTTGGATAAAGACCTGGAAATTGGAAACAGATAAGATCGTCTGGCAAAATTGGGAGCATGGGGGTTGGGGGAGAAGGGAAGGTGGAAGGGGAAGAGGAGTGGAGAAGGGGAGGGTTGAGGAGAACTTGAGGGATGGGATAGTCATTTCTTGAGATGAGAGCAAGGAAAGAGATATCTTCATTGAGGGAGCCATTATAGGGTTAGCAGAAACCTGGTTCTAGAGAAATTCCCAGGAATCCACAAGGATGACCCCAGCTAAGACCCTAAGCAATAGACAAGAGGGGACCCGATCTTGACTTGCCCTGTAGTAAGGCTGATGAATATCTTAAATATCACCATAGAACCTTTATCCAGCAACTGATGGAAACAGAGGCAGAGACCTGCATCAGAACACTGGACTGAGCCCCCAAAGTCCAGCTGAAGAGTGAGAAGAATGACAATATGAGCAAAGAGGTCAAGACCATGATGGGTGCAACCACTGAAACAGTCTACCTAAGCTAATGGGAACTCACCAACTCCAGCCAGACTGGGAAGGAACAAGCATAGGACTAAACTAGTCCCTCTGAATGTGGTTGAGAGTTACATGGCTGGGGCAGACTGAGGGGCCACTGGCAGTGACACCAGGATTTATCCCTACTGTATGTACTGGCATTTTGGGAACCTATTCTCTTTGGATGGATATCTTACTCAGCCTAGATATAGTGGGGAGGGCTTTGGACCTTCCCCAAAGCAATGTGCCTTGCCCTCTCTGAGGAATGCATTGGGGTGGGGTGGGAGGGTGTATTGAGGGAATGGGAGGAGGAGAGGGAGTTGGAATGTGGATTGGTATTTAAAAAAAATTAATCTAATAAAAGAAAAAGAAAAAAAAAGTCTCCTCACCAAGTAATAGTCAAAACACCAAACATAAAGAATAAAGAAAGAATATTAAAAGCTGTAAAGGAAAAAGGCCAAGAAACATATAAAAAGAAGGCCTATAAGAATTATACCCGACTTTCTTTTCTTTTTTTTTTTTGATTTTACTGAGCTATACATTTTTCTCTGCTCCCCTCCTTTCCTCTCCCCTCTCCTTCAACCCTCTCCCAAGGTTCCCATGCTCCCAATTTACTCAGAGAGCTTGTCTTCTTATATTTCTCATGAAGATTAGATCCATGTGTGTCTCTCTTAGAGTCCTCATTGTTGTCTAGGTTCTCTGGGATTATGATTTGTAGGCTGGTTTTCTTTGTTTTATGTTTAAAAACCACTTATGAGTGAGTACATATGATAATTGTCTTTCTGGGCCTGGGTTACATCACTCAATATGATGTTTTCTAGCTCCATCAATTTGCCCGCAAATTTCAAGATGTCATTATTTTTTTCTGCTGTGTAGTACTCCATTGTGTAAATAAACCACATTTTCCTTTTATGTTCTGTGGTCGAGGGGCATCTTGGTTGTTTCCAGGTTCTGGCTATGACAAACAATGCTGCTAAGAACATAGGTGAGCACATGTCCTTGTGGTACAATTGAGCATCCTTTAGATATATACCCAAAAGTGGTATTACAGGGTCTTGAGGAAGGTTGTTGCCTAATTTTCTGAGCAATAGCCATACTGATATCCAAAGGGGCTGTACCAGCTTGCACTCCCACCAGCAATGCAGGAGTGTTCCTTTTACCCCACAACCTCTCCAGCATAAGTTGTCATCAGATTTTTTTTTTATCTTGGTCAACATAAAGCCAGCCACACTGAACCTCATAGAAGATAGAGTGGGAAGTACATTTGAACACACTGGCACAAAAGACCACTTCCTAAGTATAACCCCAGCATCACAAACACTGAGAGAAACAATTAATAAATGGGACCTCCTGAAACTGAAAAGTTTCTGTAAAGCAAACGACATGGTCAACAAGACAAAAGGGCAGCTTACAGAATGGGAAAAGATCTTCACCAACCTCACATCATACAGAGGTCTGGTCTCCAAAATATACAAAGAACTCAAGAAATTGGTCATAAAAAGCACAAATAATCCAATAAAAAATGGAGTACTGACCTAAATAGAGAACTCTCAACAGAGGAATCTAAAATGGCTGAAAGAACTTAAGGAAATGTTCATCATCCTTAGTCATCAGAGAAATGCAAATCAAAACAACTCTGAGATTCTATCTTACACCTGTAAGAATGGCCAAGATCAAAAACACTGATGACACCTGACTTCTTGACGGAAACCATTGAAAGTAAGAAAGTTCTGGACAGATGTGCTGCAGACACTAAAAGACCACAAATGAAAGTCCAGATTACTATACCCAGAAAAGCTTTCAATCATTATACATGGAGAAAACAAGATATTCCATGACAAAACAAGATTTAAACAATATGTATCCACAAACACAGCCTAGTACTAGAAGGAAAAATTCAAAAAACTCACAAAATAGACTTCAAACTAAAATCAATCAAAAGAAATGGAGGACACTTCATACTCATTACAGAAAAAATCCACCAAGATAAATTATCAATCCTGAACATCTATGCCCCAAATACAAGAGCACGCACATATGTAAAAAGAAACATTACTGAAGCTTAAATCACATATCAAACCCCACATACTAATAGTAGGAAACTTCAACACTCAACTGTCAACAATGGACAGGTCAGTCAGACAGAAACTTAAAGGAGAAATAAGAGAACTTGCAGATGACTCAAATGGACTTAACAGACATCTATAGAACATTTCACTCATACACAAAAGAATTTACCTTCTTCTCAGCACCTCATGGAACCTTCTCCAAAATTCACCACATACTTGATAACAAAGCAAACCTCCACAGATAAAAAAAATGGAATAAACCCCTGTATCTTATTGGATCACCATAGCTTAAAGTTAGAATTCAAGAAAAACACTAATTGCAGATAGCCTACAAACTCATGGAAATTAAACAGTGCTCAAATGAATCACCCCTGGGTCAAGAAAGAAATAAAGAAAAAAATTAAAGACTTCCTAGAATTCAGTGAAAATGAATGCACAACATGCCCAAATCTATGAAAGCAGTGCTAAGAGGAAAGCTCATAGCACTAAGTGCCTACATAACGGGGAGAAAGCTCACAACTTAACAACGCACCTGAAAGCTCTAGAACAAAAAAAAAAAAAGAAAACTCATCCAGGAGGAGTAGATGACAGGAAATAATCAAATTGAGGGCCGAAATCAATAAACTAGAAACAAAGAAAAAAAATACCAAAAAAATCACTGAAACAAGGAACTGTTCTTTGAGAAAAATCAACAAGATAGACAAACCCTTATCCAAACTAATGAAAAGGCAGAGAGAGAACATCCAAATTAACATAATCAGAAATGAAAAGGGGGACAAAACAACAGACACTGAGGAAATCCAGAGACTCATTAAAATTGGAAAATCTAAAAGAAGAGGACAATCTTCTGGATAGGTACCACATATCAAAATTAAATCAAGACCAGATGAACAACTTAAATAGACCTATAACCCATAAGGAAATACAAGCAGTCATCAAAAGTCTCCCAACCAAAAACATCCCAAGGCCTGCTGGTTTCAATGCAGAATTCTACCAGAATTTCAAAGAAGAGTTAATACCTATACTCCTCAAATTTTTCTACAGGATAGAAACAGAAGGAACACTGTCAAAGTTTTTACAAGGTGACAGTTTACATGATATCCAAATCACACAAAGACTCAACTATGAAAGAGAATTGCAATCTCCCTCATGAACATTGATGCAAAAATACTCAATAAAATACTGTTGAACAAAAACACATAAAAAAATCATCCACTATGTCCAAGTTGGCTTCATCCCAGAGATGCAGGGAGGATTTAACATATGAAAATCTGTTAATGTCATCCTCCACATAAATAAAGTGTAAGAAAAAAAATAGGATCATCTAATTAGATGCTGACACAGTCTTCGACAAAACTCAACACCCCTTCATGATAGGTCTTGGAGAGATCAGGGCTACAAGGAACCTAACTAAATATATTAAAAGCAATATACAGCAAGCTGACAGCCAAATTAAATGGAGAAAAACTCAAAGCAATTCCACTAATATCAGGAACAAGACAAGGCTGTCCACTCTCTTCATATGTACTCAACACAGAACTCAAAGTTCTTGCAAGAGTATAAGAAAACAAAAGGAGATCAAGGGGATACAAATTGGAAAGGAAGAAGTCAAATTTTGTGATCTACAGAGGATATGAGAGTGTACATAAATGACCCCAAAAATTTTATGAGGGAACTCCTACAACTGATAAAAAAAACCTGCAGTAATGTGGCAGGATAAAAGATCAATTCAAAAAAACTATACAAATGATAAGGGGACTGAGAAAGAAATCAGAGAAATATCACCATTTACAATAGCCACAAATAACATAAAATATCATGGGGGTAACACTAGCCAAAGAAGTGAAAGACTGTATGAAGGTAACTTTAAGACTTTGAAGAAAATAACAGAAAATGGAAATATCTCCCATGCTCTTGGATAGGTAGAATCAACATAATATAAATGGCAATCTGACCAAAAGTGATCTACAGATTCAATGTAATCCCCATCAAAATCCCAACACATTTTTTCACAGACCTTGAAAGAACAATACTCAACTTCTTACAGAAAAAAAATTAAACAAAACAGGACAGCCAAAACAATCCTGTACAATGAAGGAACTTCTGGATGAATCACCATCCCTGACATCAAGTTCTACTATAGAGCTACAGCAAAGAAAACAGCTTTGTACTGGCATAAAAACAGACAGGTTGACCAATGGAATCATATCAAATACACTATTATTAACCCACATACCTATGAACACCTCATTTTTGAAAAAGAAGCTAAAATTATACAGTGGAAAAAAGAAAGAATCTTCAACAAATGGTACTGGCATAACTGAATATCAACATGTAGAAAAACGCAAATAGATCCATACCTATCGCCATGCACAAAACTCAAGTCAAAATGAATTAAAGACATCAATATAAATTCAGCCATACTGAACCTGATAGAAGAGAAAATGGGAAGTAGCCTTGAATGCATGGGCACAGGAGACCACTTCCTAAATATATACTAGTAGCACAGACACTGAGAGCAACAATAAATAAGTGGGACCTCCTGCTACTGAGAAACTTCTATAAAGCAAAGGACACAGTCAATAAAACAAAACAGCAGCCTACTGAATGGAAAAAGATCTTCACCAACCCCACATCAGACAGAGGACTAATCTCCAAAATATATAAAGAACTCAAAAAACTATACCTTAAAATACCAAATAATCCAATTTAAAAATGGGGTACAGATCTAAACAGAGAATTCTCCACAGAAGAATCTCAAATGCCTAAAAGACACTTACTTAATTGCTCAATATCCTTAGTCATCAAGGAAATGCAAATCAAAATGACTCTGAGATACCATCTTACACCAGTCAGAATAGCATAGATCAAAAACACCAATGATAGCTTATGCTGGAAAGGACGTGGAGTAAAGGGAACACTCCTCCACTGTTGGTGGGAGCTGTGGGATAATACTCATGTACGCTGTAAAGATTTGTCCCTCATAATGGTTTAATAAAATTCTGATTGACCAGCAGCCACACAGGAAGTATAGGTGAAGCGATCAGACTAAGAGAATTCTGGGACAAGGAAAGACAGAGAGCCAGTCACCAGCCAGATGCGGAGGAATCAAGATGAGAAAAGGTACCAAGCCACACAGATAAACATAGACAAGAACTATGGGTAAATTTAAGTTGTAAGAGCTAGTTAATAATAAGCCTGAGCTAATAAGTCAAACAATTTATAATTAATATAAGCCTCTGTGTGGTTTTTTGAGGGGACTGAATGGCTGTGGGACTGGGTAGAACAGGTGTAAGTGCAAATTGTACAGTCACTTTGGAGATCATAACAGTTTCTCAGAAAACTGGGAATCAACCTACCTTAAGACCCAGCAATACCACTCTTGGACATATACCCAAAGGATGCTCAATCATACTACAAGGACATTGCTCAACTATATTCATAGCTGTCAGCATTATTTGTAATAGCCAGAACCTGGAAACAACCTAGATGCCCGTCACCGAAAAATGGATAAAGAAAACGTGGTACATTTACACAATGGAGTACTACTCAGCAGTTAAAAAAAATGGCATCTTGAAATTTGCATGCAAATGGATAGAACTAGAAAAAGCCATCCAGAGTGAGGTAACAGACCCAGAAAGAAGACAAACATGGTATGTACTCACTTATAAGTGGATATTACATGTAAATTAGATGATAAACAGCTCAGAGAAGCTAGGTAATATGGAGAACCCTAAGAGAAACATACATGGATCCTCCTGGAAATGGAAAATAGACAAGATCTCCTGATAAAATTGGGAGTGTGGGAGTGGGGGAAGAAGAGAGGGCAGAGAAGGAGAAAGGGTATAAGGGGAGGGGGGAATAAAACATGAGGGAACTGGGTTGCCAAGATGAAGAAGGAGAGAGAGAACAAGGAAAGACATATCTTGATTGAGGGAGCCATTATGGGGCTAGCAAGAAATCTGGCATTAGAGAAATTCCCAGGAATCCACAAGATGACCCCAGCTAAGACCCTAAGCAATAGTGGAGAGGGTACCTGAACTGGCATTTCCCTATAATCAGATTGATGACTACCTTAACTGTCATCATAGAAACTTCATCCAACAAATGATAGAAGCAGAAGCAGAGAGCCACAGCAAAGCACTGGACTGAGCTCCCAAAGCCCAGTGGAAGAGAGGGAGGAATGATAATATAAGCAAAGGGGTCGAGACCATGATAGGGATACACGCTGAAACAGCTTACCTGAGCTAATGGGAGGTCACTGGCTCCAGAATGACAGCAGGGGAACCAGCATAGGACAAAAACTAGGCTCTCTAAATATGGATGACATTTGTGTAGTCAGAGCAGTCTATGGGGCCACTGGCAGTAGGACCAGGATTTAATGCTTGAACTGGCTTTTTGGAATCCATTTTCTTTGGAGGGATACCTTGCTCAGCCTAGAGCAAGTGGGGAGGGTCTTGGGCCTGCCTCAAAGTCATGTGTTAGACTTTGTTGACTCCCCAAGGGAAAACCTTATCCTCTCTGAGAAGTGGATGGGAAGTGAGGGAAGGTGGAGGGAGTGGGAGAAGGGGAGAGAGTGGGAACTGGTATATAAAA
>PVIU01031073.1:5272-15411 GCA_004026605.1 Ondatra zibethicus
AAAAAAAGACTCCTAGTAATAAGGGCTATGTAACCTGAAATAGCCATATTCTGTAACCAAGCAAGAGTTCCAGTAGAGGGACTGCAACTTCAATCCAGCCATAAAACCTTCCAACTACAATTTATCCTGCCTGCAAGATGTGCTGGGGTAATGGTGGTGCAGAATATTGTGGGAATGGTCAACCAATTGGGTCCAGCTTTAGACCCATATCACTAGAGGGGCCTCAATCACTGAAACTGCCTGGAATGCTAGAAACAAGAGGTTGGATAGCCCAGAGACCTAGGATAGAAGCAATTACCAGTGAACAGAATAAAGGACAGAAGGAAGAAAAGTCAGTGTAAGATGCCTAATGATATTCTGCTATACTCATAGATTAGTACCTAGCCCAATTGCCAATTGTCATCAGAAAGGCTTCATCCAGAAAATGATGGAAACACATGCAGAGAACCTAATATCAAATATTAGGTAGAACTTGGGGAATCCTTCCGAATAGGAGGAAGAGGGAGAAAAAGGATTGTAGGAGCCAGAGCAATCAAGGACACCACAAGAAAATCCATAGACTCAACTAAGCAGTGTAGATCAAGCTTCTGTCTGGCCTTGTCCCATAGACATTCAGTTCTAAATAAATACACAGAGGCTTATCCTAATTATAAAATGGTTAGCCTATTGCTCAGGCTTATTACTAACTAGCTCTTACAATTTAAATTAGCCTATAATTCTCATCTATCTTTAGTCAGGTAGCTTAATATCATTTCTCAGTAAGGAGTCCTCATCTTATTTCCTGTGTGTCTGGGTAGTGACTGCGTCTCTGTCTTTCCTCTTCCCAGAATTCTCCTAGTCTGGTTGCTACTAGTCAATCAGTGTCTTATTAAACCAATATGAGTGACAAACCTTTACAGTGTATAAGAGCATTATCCTACAGCATTCCTCCCTTTTTTTCCTTTTCAAAATAAGACACTGAATCTAATCTCATTTGTTTAGCTTTTTTCCTGCCCATTATGCATAACAACTTGCAACCAATACACTAAACAAAGACAAACATCCATAATCTATTTTTTTGGGGGAATGTGGGCATGGTTTTCTAGACTACTTCCTACTGATTGCGGGCACTGATTTGGGGATCCAAAGAAAATTTAAAATTATGGTCAAGTCCTGACTGGAGTATTCTGCAAGGTTGGATCATCTCAGTCAGCAGCCTTGAAACTGTTCTGGATGTAGAGGAAATGGCAACAGAAATATTCTGATACATCAGATCATCTGGGCCTATTGGAGATTTTTTAGGGGTCTTCCTTGATCAAACCTTATCTTTCTCAATCCAGAATGAATTAACAGTCTCTCATTTCCTGTGGAAACAAAAATAGACACCCTTTCCCAAAGTAACATATCTTTTGAAATTTATGGGTTGGTTTAATCCAGCAGCATTTATAATAAAATGTCTTTTAGCAGGTGTTGCTCCTTTCTCAGTAGTCAAACAATTCAAAGATACCAAAATAATAAACAACATCCAGATTCTCTGTGTATTTTCCATTTTTATGTGGTTTTCTCTATATCTTTTATTTTCATTTTTTAAATTTTTGGTTTTTTGAGACAAAGTTTCTCTGTGTATCTTATGTTGTCCTAGAACTTACTCTGTAGACTAGGCTGACATTGAACTCACAGAGATCTACCTGCCTCAGCCTCCCAAATTATGGGATTAAAGGCATGTGCCACCACACCTGACTACTCTATTTCTTTTTTAAAGCACTTTCTCTATCCTTTTTCTTTTATCTCCCAAGCTTATGTATATTTTTTAAATACACTGTAAACCATTTAGAGGATTTCAATCATCTGAATCGGCCTTTACTGTATATATCTTACTATCTTTTTTTCTGACCACACGAGTCTTTAATCTGCTAAGCAATATGTCTAGGATTAAAGCTGTAGCTTTAGGGGCTGGCTCCACCCCATTCTTCAGCTTTTTGAGAGTTATCTTCATGGCAGAGGTACTGGTGGGAGCCAGATTTATTGCCACAACTCTGTGGAGTTTCTAGGTCCATGTCAAGAAGTCTAATTCCAGCTGCTTATAAACACCATTTAAGTGTTTGGTGGCAGAGTCCCTTAAAAGCTGCCAGGTTTTTGCCACTAATACTGAATCAGGAAGCCTCTCTTAAAGGAGCCATGCCTCTGCTTGCTGCAAGCAAACAGAGTCTACAGGAGAAAAGACAGTTACCAAGAAGCTGCACTTACTCTGTTCTTGTCTATTTAAAAAAAAAAAAAAAGCTTTCTCAGGCTGTATGTGGAAATTCTTATCCCATGTTGGGTGCCATTTGTAGATGGAAGTTTCTGTCCTGCCTGGTCCCATAGTCATTCAGCCCCAAATAAACACACATAGACTTGTATTATTTATAAAATGGTTGACCTATTGCTCAGGCTTATAATTAGCTTTTACAACTTAAATTAACCCATAATTCTTATCTACATTTAGTTACGTGGCTTGGTACCTTTTCTCAGTAAGGCATTCTCATCCTGCTTCCTTTGTGTCTGGGTAACAACTGTGTCTCTGTCTTTTCTCTTCCCAGAATTCTCTTAGTATGGTTGCCCTGCCTATATGTCTTGCCTGGCTACTGGACAATCAGTGTTATCCCATAGCAAAACCAGGCTCATAAGGGCTCAGAAACTGAACTGACAATCAGGAAGCCTGTATGGGTCTGATGCAGGCCATTTGCATACAGGAACTGGGGGCTGTCTATGTTTCTTTTGCTTGCTTTTGGGTCCCTTTTCCTCATATTTGGTTGCCTCATCCAGCATTATATGAGGGGAGGTACCTAGTCTTATTGCAACTTGATATACCATGTTTGTTTGATGTCCTGAAGGTAAGGGGGGGGGGAGAAGTGCTTGGGGTGGAAGTTGGCAGGTGAGAAGGGAGGGGAAACTGCAGTTGGGATGTAATATATGGGAGAAAAATAAATTTAAAACAAGTTTTAAAAAAGACACCTGGAAAGTATGTTTTTAATTTAACTTTAGTCTTACATATACATGAGAAACTCAGGTAATAGACCCTAAATTTTGCTTGAACTCATATATTTTCAAAGTGCAATATATGCCTTTTTTAAAAATTAGATTTTTTAGGTTAGCATACAAAGTATGGCTTTGATTATGGCATTTCATGTATAGGTGCCATATGTTGTGCTCATGTATTATGTCTCTACTGCCAGCACCCTCTGGCTAGTTCCTGTGCTTATACATGGTGACCTCTTTCTTCCTTCTTATCATATACATACATTATTTTAGTAGTCAACCTTGCAAATCTTACTACATACTAAAGAAGCATTTCATCTTACACAAGTAAAACATTTTATTTTTGCCATTCTTTAAAATTAAAGCTACCACAGAAAAATGATTCCTTCAAACTCATTACTTATTGCTAATGTGACATATTCAGTTTGATCATCTGGTGTAAAATATACTCAAAACTAAATAGATTATCTTGACACTTGCTCTTGGCACAATAAAAGGGAACTATGTATTTTCAAGTGTAAGGTCTTCATATTACCACATTGTGTGGTTAACATGCCAGAAAAGCTAGAAATTTTTTGTTATTGTTTATTTAAATCAAGAACATTTTGTTATTTGGTTGGTATAGTATATGAAATTGGAATATAGAAGGCCCAAATACAAAGCATATCTGAAATGTAGAACCTAATGATGCTGGCATTTTCCCAATATCTTCTTCCTGAATACAACATATGGTATATATAGTGTAACATATATGCAATTACAGGAACATTCAGTTTGCAAAAAAATCACAACCTCAGATATAGTGTGTCCAGGCCACAGCATTTTCTAGGAATTTTTAAAATGAAACCCATGAAAGCATGAAGCCAGCAACACCGAATGTAGAAAATTTTAGGTGGGCATTAGTATAATGAGCCTTAAAAACTAATGACAGGACTTAAAAAAAATTACAATGGCATACAGAAGCAGATAGATTACACAAAACATTCTTGTAATAAAATGGCTATTCTTAGCAGCCACTTTTAAATTTTCTTCAGGACAGATAACTAAAAGCATATGATGCATGACAAAATGTTTGATTTTTCTTTTCTAGAAAGCAAGTCATTGTAATACCTGATAAAATTTATGTATTTATAAAAAAGAAAACTGTTCAATTCATAAAATTAATTCTGATGGCAGAATTTAGAGCTGTTTAATGGGTGTGTATATTAAACTGGAGGGCTTTTGGCAAGCAAACACCATGTAAAAATAAATAAGGACTCTGGACAGTGCCAGCACGTGATCAGGTCTATGCCCAAGGCGACTGACATTCGGTTTCTGTATCTCATTTCAGGTGCCACTGACAGTAAAACGTCACTGTCCATCATTCCGAATCAGCCTTTCTACCTCCTTAACTTTGGTGAAGAGGTATGTGTGGGCAATGGGCACAAAGAACAACACACATTTCATGCTTAGTGGTCACACAGCAAGTGACCGCAGCCTGTGCCCTCCAAGGAAAACTGGAATTGCAAAGATCCTTTTAAATGCTCTCTTCTCTATGGAAATGCTAGCTTCTAATGTTCTACCCTGAGTTGGAGGGGGAAAAACAAGGGATAGAGGAGGGCAATGGAACCCAAAGCATGGAAGGAGGCTAAGGGGAATGGAACAGGAGGGTGGTAGAGAAGAGTGGGGAGGAAAATCAACAAAACAAATTCTGTTTGAAAATTCCATGAGACTTAAAAGTTTGTAGACTAATCAAAAGCTCATAATTAAGGAAGATTTTTTTTTCAGAGGCAGAGGTAGAAACACAAGGAAATCAGGACCTAGGCTACTTGTCACCATGTTCAGCAAGGCTTGTGGGAGCAAGTCTTACTCCCAGGCCCCATGGGCCATTAGTTTTATTTATTGGTATCACATGTCTGGTCCTTGTTGTTTTTTTGGCACCTTGAGAGCTCTAACTCTGAGTTATTAACTCTCTCTCTGACATCTCTATGACTTCTTTCTCTCTGCTTTCAGGCTCATTTCAACGTGATTCTTTTAGATCATAAATTGCCCTTCCAATGATCTCACTGCCATCTCCAACAGGCCTGTTGTCAACTTTCTTTGACCCTCAAATAGCCTAGGTATAGTTTCTCCATTCCTTTGCCACCTTCACTTTTCTTAATTTTTGGTTAAATGGCTTCTCATTCTTGCCTCTCAATATAACATTGTTTCTTAAAGTTAATCATGATCTTTTAAAAGTTCTTTCTTTAAATTTGATGAATCTCTTTTCTCCTCTAAAGATCTATGGTACTTCTTGTCTCTACATTCTACAACTGTCATCACTTTTGCCTTACCTTTTAAACCTACAGACCCACAATAATCTCCATTTCTCTAACTTTACACTAGTTACATTATCCGGGGCTCATTCCTTACTTCTCAAGACTTTTCTCTCTGCATGAAAGGATATTCAGCTGTGTTTTTCAACTTAAATACCTAAGAAACTCCTACCAAAGTTGCAAGAAGAGGTGATGCCTTTCTATTACAGCTTTTACCTGTTTTATTTGTTCCACATCTTCTCTCTCAGACAGTTTATTGTCAATGTACTTAAACTGTATCACATTAGTAAGGCCTGGGTGACTTTTCTGGCTTTTTACCACTATCAATCTGGTTTTAAAAAAATGTTTCAAAGCTTTAGTGACTCTCCAACATCTTGGGCATGATGATTTCTATGTGAGCAACATCCCTACCCTTCTCCTCAATACCTTCCCCAAAGTTCATATCAAATTGAGATATTCATTTGGTGTGGCACCTTAAAATTCTGTACCAATATCTCAACGCATTGATCATCTTTTTATTATGTCCTTCTATGTACTGTCATATATAGTAAGGTATTTGAGGTAAGAGTATCATTCACTATAGTTATACTAGCTTCTACTATAGTGAATAGCATTTAAATTATCACTGGTTTGAGACTACAACCAGAGATAATTATGTATCCAAACAGAGATATCCAAAAATTCTACTTTCTGTTCAATGAACATAATAATGACATGTCTTAGCAGGTCAAGGCGCTTACACCAAGTCTGACAACCTGAGTTTAATGTCCAGAAATATAGAAAAGATGTTTCCAAGTTGTCCTATTATTGCTACATGTGCCTTCTAGCAATGTGACTTTTATCTGCCTCTTCCTGAGTGTCCAGGACATCCACCTATTTCCTTCTTGGCCTTATTCACAATACCATCAATATTATTTTTATTTGGAAAATTATTCCTCATGTAAACACTGAATTTTCTTGTTTCCAAATAGAGGTATCTTGTTTGAAGCTTTCTCCAATGGCCAAAAACAAAAAAAATGTTAAAAACTAAGAACCATGTCATTTAAAAAAATGAACCATTATGTCACTCTTTAAAAGTTATAATATTAAACTATTATTATGTAATTTTGACAATGGATTTCCAGCAATAAGGAAATATTTACAATATTTGAGCTATGTCTAAGTGGTGGCTAGAATAGAGGTTAATTAAAGTGCCCGATGAAGAGCACATCACTTCAAACATCTGCTCTGTGAACTTCCAGTGGAGCAAAAATCCTAAAATTAAATAAAAGTACTATTTAATGACCACGGATATTCTATAGATTCAGTATTAGAGCAATTCCTGATTTTTAGTATACCAAATTAGAAAACTTCAATTTATCTTCAGGCTTGATGTAATATCTCCTTCAACAATTAATAGTCCAATAGCTTTATCACAAACATCCAAAACCAAAATTAAACCTTAAGTATGTTGGTTTTCATCTGTTTTAAAATCACAATTTAAAACGTTAAACTACTACAACTTAGAATTGAGGAGTTTCTCTCACTTAGTTACTTTAAATCTGAACTTAAAAGAAGAACAAAATGATACAGTCTGGAAAAACAAAACCAATCTGTATTTATATTGACTTGGTTAATTATGTGTTTATTTTATGAAACACTTGACAAACAGAGCTTTAGAACGATGTTCTTGGCAGAGATGCTGTAACAAGAACCCAAGAATCAGATGTGAAGCTGATTAGATGACTTAAAGTCCTATTCAGCTCTGAAAGTCCAGGACATTGGGTCATGAATCAATTTAAGGCACACTCTATGCTGACTAAGGTCATCATATTTCTTAAACAATAGCAATATTTGTGAGAAGAAGAGCCCGGCAGCCAAGAGCGGAAATTGGACTTACGAGTACTGTGTCAGCAGTTCCAAATCGTTGTGCATATTGATTGGATAGGCTTCACTAAGTTCAA
The DNA here is from genome assembly GCA_004026605.1 of Ondatra zibethicus. NCBI lineage: Eukaryota > Metazoa > Chordata > Mammalia > Rodentia > Cricetidae > Ondatra > Ondatra zibethicus. Next base: position 12,507 of record PVIU01031073.1, read on the forward strand.
ACAACTTCTCCAGGGCTTCATAGATAAAGATGATGCAAATAAGAGAAGCAAAAGCTTCTTCAGTAAACCGAGTGATATAGCAGACAAGAGAACTCGCATCAGTGGCCACCAGGATGATACACAGGGTTGCAGTCCAAAGCCCAATGCTGGCTCGTAAAGACAAGTATGACAGCCCGTATTCTCTAGGAGAAGGAGGAAAGTGTGGGAGGAAGGTCATTTTGCAGCTTGCTACCTTTGAAATAACTTTAAATAAGCCTAATTTAGGAAGAAAAAGTGAGCAAATTCACATCCCTCAAGTCTCTTAGTTCAAGATGTTGGCTATAGAGAAATCTAAAGGAACAAATTAATGGAGGTTTCTTGGTGCTTAAAACTGAATTTCATTTATTATAAATATTGAATGTATGATATATGCACAAATCTTTTAACTTTTCCTTCATTTCCACTGAGAGATAAAAATGACAGACTGAATCATACCAGCCAATTTCACTTCTCCCCACAGACCTCCAAAAGTGATGTTGATGAAGAAAAAAAAAACAGCAATGAAAAAGCATATAGTAGACAAGAGTCATAATACTTACTTGCAAAATTTAAACAAAATCTTTTCAAACACCAAAACAGGTCCTGTACTGCCTAATATGGTAAGGGGCTGTCCACCAAAAAGAGAATAGGCTATCCCGGTCATAGATGCTCCAAACAGTGATTCGATTGCACTCTGTGAAAACAATATGAATTCCCTCATCTAAACAGGCAGGTATTGTAATATACAAACATTTCAGATATGGTGGTTCACATTTCCACCCTTCACCGCATTAGGCCTAGCAAATGCAGGCAGAATATGGGAAATAAGGCTGAGAAAATGTCACATGAGGGTAGAAAATCAGGGATCAGTGATGACAACTGGGAAGTATGTTCTAGACCTTCTTTCTTCATCTTTTATTGCTTCACTAATTATTTAAATGTTGTCATAATCAGTGTCTGAACAGAAGCATGGCAAAGATTTTTTGAAAAATGGACTGAACCTAAAACTGATGGAAAATTTTAGATCAAGGGATGTGGCATCAGGCCGTAGCCTTGTATAAGACTCAAAAGAAATGTTTCTAAGATATTCTCTTCACAGATCACCAGCTCCACTAGACATCCTGTAAATTCATAGGAAGTTTGTTTGCTGGACCATGTATCAAATCTCTCTCCAATACCTGAATTCCCATTCTCACTTATATAACTACAGATCTTTAAAAAAAGACAGACTAAGATTCAAAGTTCAGAGAAAAGCATAATACGTACTATACGACCTTCAGTTGCTTCTCCCAACAGTCCTCCAAATGTGATGACCGGAGACATGCACGCACAGTAGAGAAACAGGAAAGATGCTAAACACTGCAGGCTGAAAGCGTCTCTGAAGTCACTCCAGAAGAATGGAGCTTTTCTTTTGATATCTAATATAAGTCCCCCAAAAATCCTAAGACATGGGGGAAAACACAACAGTGAAACCCAAAGATAAAAAGCACATAAGTCAAAATATGCACTTGTTCTGTTGCCCGGTCACAGTAATATTTCCATCAGCAGAGATGAAACTCATATTAGCCTACCATGTTGCTGTATAATGGCTTACAGGAATAACTTTGCACTACTACAATACCCCAAATAATGTGCCTACAACTAAACACCATCAGGCTTTCTCAAGATCCAGGGATTCATCAATCAAATTTCAAATGAGATTCATGGGTTATTCCAATGTCTGTGTCATTTCTTTATTAACCCACAGCATCTAAACTCAGATCTCCACTGTCAACGATGGAAGTGTTTTCTAATAATTTGCACTTAATTTAGCATAACAGAAAGTGAGACAGAGAGATACCTGGTCTTCATGAATGCTAGTAGCAAAAAACACCTTAAAGAGAATAAAGTTGTGTTCAATCATGACTTCAGTCACCTAGTCCCTCTGCCAAGAAAAATGACCCTCAAAAAAATTGCCTAGGAGGACAACTAAATGGGCATATGGATAACAACATTCATTAGAGACATATAGACTCTTAGGTTGTTTTTAGTTTTAGGAAACTAAGAAGTTAACCTAATATATAAAACTAGATAAATATTATTTTGATGTACTATTGCCAACACACATTTCTAACACTTATCAATTACAAGATAATAAGGTCTTTTCTGGAAATAATTCACTTATTCCAAATATGACAAAGAAAAACACCTTGAAACACTTCAAAGGGTTGTGTTTTGGGTTCAGGAGCTTTAAATTGTAAGTTGATGTTTAAAATCTGAGCACTAATGTTCTCTAATGTACTAGGAATGAGAATATTAAAAAGTAGGTATTCTCATTATTTGAATATTTGATAATGTTAAAATTTAGTATTTGATATTAGAAGTTCATTTTATTCCATGGAATAAAGATGTGATCTTAAAGTAAGACTACAATGTTGTTCCTATGTGAAAGTCAATAATTAAAAAATACATTTTAAAGCTGGAGATGATGGCTCAGCACTCCAGAGGCAGGAGGAAGAGGTTTGTGAGCCTGAAGCCAATCTGGAACATACAGCAAGATCTTGTCTCAAATGAGCAGTAAAGCAAAACCTGTGAGGTTCCAGAATTCTGATATTAGAATGAATGTTCTTGGATCATAAAATTAGACATTTGTTATTTTATAAGTATTCTTGCAGTGTTATCTCAAAAATTATGGTTTTCTTTTTTTTATTTTATTTTTTCCATACATTGTTTTGTTTTATTTTTTCCATTCAAGAACATAATTAAAGAAATAAATTTTTTTTTCCTTTCTTCCCCTTCTCCCGGTCCCCTCCCACTACCCCCCCACCCCTCCTCCCTCCCCCTTCTTCCTTGAAAGAGGGCATGGTGCCCTGCCCTGTTGGAAGTCCAAGGCCCACCCCCATCCCTC
>PVIU01031074.1:0-15316 GCA_004026605.1 Ondatra zibethicus
CATTCTGCTCAAATGTCTCCTGGTTTTAAGGTATCTCAGCCTCTGATCCTAGGTTGAGCCCTTCAGATAACGTCTCTAGAAGACAGTGCTGTTAATTACTAGGATTTTTGCTTTTTCTGAGTCATAAGTATAGAAAGCTTCCCAAATGCCTGCACATGCCTTCTCTGGCTTAGTGAATATTCTACTACATCTCTCCATTCCTCCTTCTGTGACTTCTTGGATCTTTGTATCTTTAATACATTTGCCTTTCTCTTTTGTTAAATTTCATCCAAAGCACATGTATACATGTGTACCAAATATAATCCTTGGCTAACTGTTCTCCACTCAGAAATTAATAATCTCTACTTAAAGCAAATAGGTGCAATTTAATCCTTTTCCTGAAAATACAAGACTTTCAGGACAAATGCTTATCTTATTATCCATGGGTTAATTTTAAAACTCCACATGGCACAGCTACATGAGCAGTCACAGCCATGCTATTTCTTTTGTTATGAATGCATTAACAAAATATATTTGCTAGAAATTTCCATTAGATCTACACTTAGGTTTAATAGCTATTATTGGTCTATATTGCATTTCTCAAACTTTATCAAATACTCCATAGGGAAACTGTCACGGCCGCAGGTATTTATAGATCACCAGAGCTGGGCACCATGCCTTGGACACAGAAGGTGTTTGCACAGAGGGCATTCCACATCTGAGACTGTTCTGGAACCGTTCTTTGAAAGTGCGGCAGGAGTTGGAGATGGAGAGATGGCTCAGCAGTTAAAAGCACAGGCTGCTCTTTCAAAGGATCTAGGTTCAATTTTCAGTAGCCTCAGGGCAGCTCACAACTGTCTGTAATTCTAGTTGCAGGGGATCTGGCACCCTCACACAGATATACATGCAGGATGAACGCTGATATACATGTTATGCCCAGATCTGTGAAGTCCCCCAAAAGTCAACAAGGAGACCGAGTCCCCTATGTAAAAGCCAAGAGCCTTTATTTTATGCAAATTTGCAAACTTTGTCTCTCTCTGCATGTCCAACATATTAGAATAGACGGAGAGCCCAAAGCTCAGTTAGAATTCGGTTTTTATAGTAGTAGAGGTGGGGTTGAGGAGTTTCTAAGGTTCAGGACGCCCGATTGGCTGACATTTGTCCAGGGGTGTCCTGATGAGTGTGTGCTGGCAGGTCATCCTATCTACAGTGGTTGAAATGTTAGGTATTTCTTTTGTGTGGTCTGTTCTTGGGTGGTGCTTAGGTAATCTTAGTCAATGGTCCTCCCTGCAACCAGGTATTGCTTCAGGGTAAATTACTGAGACTCAGGCCTCCATTAAACATATTGATGGCTGAGTTCTACTCTGGCAGGTGATAATGGTTGGAAGTAAAAAACTTCCTTTGGGTGTTCTGTTCATATTTAGTTTATCCTATTTGGCTCCTACATGCATACAATAAAAATCAATAAATCATTAAAAATTATGTTATGAAAAGAAGTGTAGCAGGAACAGAGGACCCGCCAAGCACATCTCCACCAATTTTCCTCCCCATGCAGGGCACTGGGAGTTAACTTCTCAATGCTCCAGGGGTCCTGGGCTCCTGAGGAATCCTGTCAGAGGAGTTGGTCTAAACTGCACATGAAGGGATATCATCTTAACTTACGTGAAGAGCACTTTCTTTAATGTATCGTGAGGTTCTCCGACATTAATTGGACTCCTATGACACCTCCATTACATGCTGTCCTGAATTTTGGCCTGTCAGAGAGGCCTACCGTATTCCTGTGACTTCTTCCCTCTATGGAGAAGAGCACAGGTAGTGAAACAGCTCTTACCGACTTCTGCCTTTCTTTTCAACTACAAACGCAACCATCTAGCCAGACACCAAGAGTCACAGGCACAGCATTCTCTGCTGGGGAATATTATTTTAACGTGGGCTACATTCATTTATGCTGTGGAATATTTATTTAATGATGCAAGGATGTGTTGCATTCTTTTATGTTGCATTTATTTAAGTCTGTGATTCTTTGCCTGTCTAAAACACCTGATTGAGCTAATAAAGAGCTGAATGGCCAATAGCTAGGCAGGAGAAAGGATAGGCAGGGCTGGTAGGAAGAAAGAATAAATAGAAGGAGAAACCTGGGAAGAGACGGAGGAGTGGGAAAAGGAAGAGAAGAGTGTGCCTGGGGCCAGTCACCCAGACACAGAATAAGAAGAAAAGAAAAGATATACAGAAATAGAGAAAGGTAAAAGCCCAGAGCCAAAAGATAGATGGGAAAACTTGAGTTAAGAAAAGCTGGCTAGAAACAAGCCAAGCTAAGGCCGGGCATTAATAAGTAAGAATAAGCTTCTGTGTATTTATTTGGGAGCAGGGTGTTGGGCTTAAAAGGGTTAAAACAAAACAAGACAAAACTAAACAACAATCCTCCACATTTGTCTTGCTTTCTCCTTTCTAGCCAGTATTGTTAGAATAGGTGACTGTATGGTGACAATGGGAGACATTACAACTCAAGGTGGTCTAGTCAGATTGCAACATCAGAAAAACCTGACCGTGACATCATGCAGATGAAAAATCTTTGTCCATCTTCACTGTTGTTTTTTCTCTTTTCTCCTTTTCCTTTTTTTTCTGTCTTTACAGTTTTTAGAAGAGTAATTGGTGAGGGAAATTCAGGCCTTGAGCCATGAAAAGTGATGATCAAGAATGTAAGGTTAGCTGACTGGGAGAGAAGACAGGCTCTTCTTAGAGAACAAACAAGAGAGACATCATTACAAAAGCATGCCTCCTCTGGTTTTGAATAAGACTCTGGGACCTTACATAAAACAGAACTAACTCACAGAATACTTGCTTATAATTCAGAAACCAATTAAACGACTATCTGTTCTCCTGAGAAGGCTGTATTAGTAACATAATCAAATTTGTGTCTTTTTACAATGTCAAGTTTTATTAAATAGCATTAAATTATATTAGTTATAACTCAGCAAATATTCTTGATTTACCTTGGTACTCATAATGATCGGCAATCATGGGTTCTTTTATTCCATTTTTATCTCAGTTGCTAATTAATTAATTTTTAGATCCCATACCATAGTTCACATAATTATAGGTTACAGAACAAGTATGGAAGGGACAAAAGCTTCAAGTATCTAAGGAGGCTCACAGAAGACAACATAGATGTAAACAAAGTGTGTGCAGGTGCCCAGATGAGTCAGTAACAAATCACTCTGAAAACTGCTTAGGCTAAAGCCTGCCAAAGCACAAGGCTGGCTTTAGGTGCAGTTAGCAGGCCAGGGGCTGAACCACTGGAAGTTCAAGTGATATCGCAGCCAGGGTAAACATATTGAGCTAAAGCTCTGGACAATAAGGAGGTAGTATCCACTCTGTGAGGCAGACCCAGACGGTTGGATGCTAAGGCCTATAGAAAGTGGTTGGGTACCACTGGTCCCCAGTGTTGAGTGTCTAGGAGCATCCTCAGTCTTTTAATACAGTGTGCAGTATGATCCGAATCTTTACATGAAACAAAACTCCCCAACTGGTGTACTTATTCAAAAGCAAATTTGTATTTTGCCGGGTTATTTTAAACTTGATTTTGTTGTCATATGCTTGCTATTTCTCTTCTGTTCAGAATATATATTTAAAGGGTGAATGGAAGATGATTTGGGAATATCAGTAATTAACAAACAAAAATCTATGTTTTTCCAAACCAAAAAAAAAAAACCCCAATGATTTTTGTCTAAAATAATATTGACTGCCTGGATGAATATTTTAATTTCCAACTAGTCATGACAGAAGCCCTATAAGTAAAATTTCAGTTGGTAATGCTTTTAAATATGGTTTATGAGTGGGTCAGAACCAGATTCACGTATTAAAGGAGACAAAATAGCTGGTTTTTATCAACCTCAATTAATTAATATTTAATTAATTTATATTTAATACTCAGGTTTTTCCCTTCCTTGACTGATAATACATGACCTATATTTTGGTACATACTATCATACTAGGACAGCCAGAGCTACACAGAGAAACCCTGCCTTGAAACCCACTGAAGAGTCCAAGAATAAGAAAATAAAAATGAAGATTCCAAAAACAAGAATGTAGAAATAAAGAAATATAAAGTTATAACTCTAGGAGAATGAGAACAGACTATCAGCAGCCTTTTCAGCAGATCAAGGATCAGTCATTCACAGTGAGCTATTTTCTTGGATGCTTGTGAAGCCTTCATCAGCTTAGGTCATTTCATTTTACAACTGGCTGTTTTATTTACAAGTCCAGAGCTTCTCTCTGCAAACTGAGAGTAGTCTCCTGGCCATCCTTGATAAATGACAGGTATGAACTGAGTTAACCTTTAGGAGACAGAGATATATGACTCTGGGTTAGACTGTCTCTGTTATTGGAAACTGGCACCATTAAAGGGGAGGCATGGGGCTCCAGTATACACAGCCTGGAGGTACCAGGAGACACATTGGACAAGGTAGAAACACGGGTTTGACTAATGAGCTCTGATAATGGAGGTTGTAAAGTATAACAGTCTGTGTCTGAGGTTTACCTTGAGTAAAATATTGTAAAAACTTTCTGCTGTCTTCTAAGATCCCAGCCTAAGAACCAATTATTCTAATTATTAACCCTCTGATATTACTAGCAGTCCCTTTTTCTAACTAATTGCTAAAGACATCTGTCTTCTTGCAATTAGTAACTTTCACTGTAATCTTCTCTAAAACATATTTCATGATAGCTGCCTAGTTACCCACTGATGTTAGAATCCACTCCCCCCCGCCACCTCTTAGGGTCTTTGTTGACTGACCTGAGGGTCTGGGCAAGATTTTAAAAATTCCTTTGTTCAGACCTAATGCTTGGTGCCCTACTATAAAAAGATGAGTCCAGAAACCGGCCTTTTGGCCACAGCCTAACAAACACCATCTCTGGCTTTGGTCTCAGCTACCTGATAAGCTTCAGTGTTTTTTTTTTATTTTTATTTTTTATTTTTTAGTTTGCTTCTGGTTTTCCTAGAATCTGGTTTCTGGAATAAGTTTGTTTCTGGTTTATTAGACTTGGTGGTCTGTCCCCATCTTTGCGTGACCCCCCTGGACCCAACACCAACAGTACTTCAAATAACAAACAGCAGTACTACTCAAATTATGTCATAATCTAGAATAGGAAGGCAGCCAGTATTATCCTTATACCAATATCAAATACACAACAAAAATGAAAACTTTTGATCATCCTAATTAGCACAGATGTAAAATGCTCAATTTAATATTCACAACTGTGTTGTGGTTTGAATAAGAATGGCCCCTACAGACTCAAGTTTGAATGCTTGGTCATCTGGAAGTGGTACTACCTGATAGGGATTAGGAGGTGTGGCCTTGTTTGAGTAGGTGTGGCCTTCATTTGAAAATGAGTAAGCCCACAGAGACTGTGATAGCATGCTTAAGAGCTGCAGAGTTCAAACTCGACAAACCCCAATGCAGAGAAGCCGAAGTCCCATCTCCAGACAAGAATCTATTTACAAGAAACAAGCTGGTGTAGCTATCTTAATATGTAACAAAATAGACTTCAAACTAAAATCAATCAAAAGAGACAAGGAAAGACACCTCATATTTATCACAGGAAAGTGTGTCAAGAGGAAATCTTAATTCTAAACAACTATGCTCCAAAGAGAAGGGCACCCTCATATGTAAAAGAAACATTACTAAAGCTTAAATCACATAGTAAGAGTGGGAAACTGCACATCCCACTCTCACCACTGGACAGGTCTGCCAGACAGAAATGTAACAAAGAATTAAAGGACTTAACAGATGTTATGATTCAAATGAACTTAACAGACATTTATGGAACATTCCATCCAAACATAAAAGAATATACCTTCTTCTCAACATCTTATGGAACCTTCTCAAAAATTGACCACATACTCAGTAACAAAGCAAACTTCAACAAATAAAAAAAATCATAATAACAACAATTTAATCAAGACCAGATAAGCAAATTAAATAGACCTATAATTGTTAAGGAAATAGAAACAGTCATCAAAAGTCTCCCAACTACAATAGCTCAGGACCAGATAGTTACAGCACAGAATTCCACAAGATTTTCAAAAATAACTAATACCAATACCAATACTTCTCAAATTGTTCAATACAATAGAAACAGAAGGAACATTGTCAAATTCTTTCTATGAGGCTACAATTACCCTGATGCCCAAACCACACAACGACATTACTAAGAAGGAGAATTATAGACCAATCTCCTTCATGAACATTGATGCAAAAATACTCAATAAAATACTGGCAAACTGGATCCAAGAACATTTCAAAAAATTCATCCACAATGACCAAGTAGGCTTCACCCCAGAGATGCAGGGAATGTTCAACATATGAAAATCTGTAAATGTAATCCACCATATAAATAAACTGAAAGAAAAAAAAAACGTATGATCATCTCATTGGATGCTGAAAAGGTCTTTGACTAGAAACATCTCTGTTTTTCTTCCATGATGTTCTCTGAGTTGTAGGTGTAGAGTTTGCCTTGAAGATGCATCAATTAGTGATGAGCACCCTGTGGTCAGTTTAGCAACGCATTTGAACAGCTGTGCATTCTTTGCAAAAGGAAGCTCCTTTGATGAAGGGTGAGAGCTGCATTTGCCTGTGGGCATAAGGATAAGGATTGAGATTGCAGTTAGAAATTATACTGGTTTAGGAAACTGACAGTAGTGGGTTTTCCTGTAGGGCCCGTACCCGCACTGGTTATGGGTAGTTAGGTAGGTTTACAGAACCAGGCATGAATTACCTCCTATTGAGAAGTCCTTCAGCACATTAGGACAGTTGATGATTACCCCCAAAACCTAAGAGCCACTACATTGAGAACGCCTTTCTGGGTTTGTCATTTATGTGGTTCATTGGCTTTACAGATGGTAATTGATTACTTTTATCCTTTGGTAGCTTGCATGGCCCTTGTGGGTACTATGAGCACTAGACCTTAGGGAGGAAACTCCCAGATCAGTTTCAATTTAACTCGTCCAACACCAGTGTCAAAAGAGTGTGATTTCTTCAGCAATCTTGTTTTACCTTCAAGTTCCAGGTGGACAATAAGGACAACAGTAATATCCTATGTCCTTTGGAAATCCCTTGGACTCCCCAAACAAGTATGTGAAGAAAGGCTTCCTATGCCTTCCACTAGAGCTTTGATAAATAGTACATGGCTCTTTGGGAGAGCTTTATCACTCCAAGTGCTCTAAGTTCATTAAATGCACATATAATATATTCACATATTTATTTATTGATTTTTATTGATTCTTTGTGAATTTTACATCCTGCGTCTGATCCCATTCATTTCACTATCCCTTCATATTTGCCCTCTGCCCTTGCAACCTAACCCCACTAATAAAAGAAAATTAAAAAAAAACAAATAAATAAACTAACATACAAAAAGAAAAAAGAGTCTTAGCCTAGAAACTGTGGCGTGACACAGTGAGTCACACAGTGGACCCTTTAGTTCATATATCTTTAGTTGTAAGTGTTCGTTGCCGTGAGTCATTGGTCTGTTTCAAGGCCTCTGGCTTCTGCTACACACTTGATACTGGGCCCTAACTGGGACTCCTCTTTGATATGCCATTGTTGCCCTATGTCGTGGAGATTCTGCAGCTTTGTACTTGATGTCTGGCCCCTTCACATGCTCCAGCAGTTCTCAGATGAGGTAGATGTTGGGGTGGACCAATTCATAGCCCTGGTTCTGGGCCTGGCTGTAGCTGGGTTGCTAAGCCTGCCAGGTTTCCCTCTTCAAACCACCAGGGTGAGGTCTCTAGCACTGCCCTGGCTACCACGCCCACTATAGCAGGCAGCAAAGAGTGAAGACAACTCTGCTTTCATGCCCTTGGGCCTGGCTCACCTGCACCCACACCATCAGGCCAACTCTACTGTTATGCCCAGGAGAGATTCAGGGCCCACTCTCCCCAGTGCTACAGTTGGTGAGGTGCAGGGTCTGCTTTTCCCCAGTGCTGCAGTCAGTAAGGTACAGGGCCTCTCTGACTCTCATGTCCCCAAGGCCAGCTCTCCTGTCTGCCCAGGTGACAGGGGAGGGCCTCTTCCCTCTCTCATGCCACCACATGGCAGATGAGGGCAGGGTAGGCTCTCTTGCTCTTATGCCCTCAGAGTCAGCTCCCGTGCACCCCCTGCCTACAGCGTCAGTTCTACTGAGTGAGGTGCAGGGCCCTTTCTCCCAAGTGCTACAACCTGTGAGGGACAGGACAACTCCTCCCATTCTTAGGGCCTCAGCACCAGCTCTTCCACCTGCCACAGCCATCAAGATGGAAGATGAAGGAGGGCATCTCCCTGTCAATCACCCCACCATATGGCAGATGAGGGGTGGGACCAGATCTCTCACGCATGTTCGTAGGACCAGATCACCTCTGTCCCCATCCATAGGCTCAACTCTTTTGTGCTTCCCAGATGTGGTGCAAGGCCCACTCTCCCAAATGTTCCAGCTAATGAGGGCCAGGGGAAGCTCCCCTACTCTCATGACCCCAGGAATAGTTTTCCTCCCTTCCATAGGTGTCAAGGGGCAGAGGGGTGCATCTCTCCCTTGCCCATGCCACCACGTGACAGACAGCTAGTGGTCCTACCTCTCCCACTCTTATCCCTTCCGGGCTGGCTCACCTGCATCCCAGTCAGCGGGATCAGTTCTACTGTGCTGCCTTGGCAGGGTGGAGCTGCCCACTCTCCCTAGTGATGCAGATGGAAGGGGTAAGTCCAGTTTTCCCTAGTGTTGCAGCCAGTAACCTGTGGGACCCACTCTGCTCAGCCCTAGCCTCATTGTCTTTGGCGGTAGCAGACGTCATAGACATCAACACAGACTGTGGCTGTGACAGGGCCCTAGACCCAGATATGGCCCTGGGCAGCAGCCCAAGTCTAATGATACCGTGGTCCTGGATGGCAGCACAGGCTACTCAGATATCTATGGTCCTGGCATCAGCATGGCCTTTGGTTACTAATATGTCCTTAGGTAGTCGCCAGACCCCAGTCATCCATGTTGCCCTTGGTGGCAACACAGGCCACGGTTATCAATACAGACCCTAACTGCAGTTGGACCACAGACCCAGACATGATCCTTGTTATTAGCCTTGGCCAGGATGTTACTACGGTCCTAGATGGCATGGCAGGTCACAGAGATCCTCATGGTCTCAGTGACTACATAGCCATTGAACAGCAACATGGCCTCATGTGGCAGCCCAGAACCTGGGCATCCACATGGTCATTCATGATGGCATTTGGAGGAAACACAAACCCCATGAACCCAGACGTGGCTACTGGCAGCAGCTCAGGCCTGGGTGTTATCATGGCCCTATCTGACATAGCAAATCACCTAGATCTTCAAGGGCCCAGTGGCAGAATGGCACTTAACTACCAAATGTCCCATGCAACAGCCCAGTCCCTTGGCATCTGCTTTGCCTTCAATGGTAACAGGGGCCGCAGACATCAATGCAGACCCTGGTTGTGGTAGGGCTGTGAACCTAGACATGACCCTTGGCCACAATTTAGGTCCAGATGTCTCTACGGTCCCTTGTGGCAGCATAGACCACCAAGCTCTATATGGCCTTGGTAGCAACATGACCCTCAAATACAAACGTAGCCTTAGGTGTCAGCCCCGACTGTGCACCTCTGCACAGTCCTCTGTGGCAATAGGAATCAGTGACATAAACACAGAGCCTGGTTGCAGCAGGGCTATAGATACCAACATAGCCCTCAGCAGGAGCTTGGACCTGGACATCACCATGGACCTGGGTGGCAATGCAGACCTCTTAGAACGGCCTGGCCCCTCTAGAGGCACACCTCATAGATACCAGTGTGGTCACAGGGTTGACCTAAGCTTTGGACCTTCACAGGGCCCTCAGTGGTAACAGGTACCATGAACATGAGTATGTGATTGCCTCTGCTCTCTTCCTTGGTATCTTTCTTCAGATTTAAATGTGGCTTTTTTTGTTTGTTTCCAATATTCTGTAGATATTTCATCTTATTGAGGCCACTATTGACAGCAGTCTGTCCGTGATCTCTTGCTCAGCAGGCTTGTTATTGATATATGGAACGTCTAGTAATTTTTGTAAGTTGATTTTCACTTTGTTGAAAGTGTTAGTCATTTCCAGATGTTTTCCAGCAGAATATTCGGGGTCTCGTGTATAAAACTATATCTTCAAGCAGGAGTAATTTGACTTTTTCTCCCATTTTAGTTCATGTAATTTCCTTCTCTTATGCTCTAGTGAGTACTTCAAGCACTCTACTGAAAAGGAGTGGGGAAAGAAGACAGTTCCATCTTGTTCTTAATTTTAATGAGATTGCTTCAAATTCCTCTCCACTTAGGACGATGCTGGCTGTGGATTTTCCTGTATGTAGGCTTTATGATGTTGGGGTGTAATCTAGTCCTACTCTTCTATAACTTTTATTAAAAGTCATATTGTATAGCACAAAAATCCTTTTCTGCATCATTGATTATATGACATTTGTTTTTAAATCCAATTATATGATTTTTGAACCATGCTTTATTTCTGGGATAAAACTAACTTGGCTATAGTGGATTACCTATTTGGTATTTGCTTGTATTTGACTTGCAAGTATTTTATTAAGAATCTTTGCATCTATGCCTGTGAGGGATATTGGCTTGTAGTTTTCTTTTTGTTATGTCTTTTAATGTTCATTCTTTTGTGTTTGAGTGGAATGCTCTGTAGATGTGCATTAGGCAGTTTGATCATTGTGTCATTTAACGCCAATGTTTCTCTCTTAATTTTTGGGTCTAGAATGACCTGTTTATTGGTGTAGGAGGTTCTCCTGTATTTGTGTTGCTTTCATTGGTGAATAAAGCAAAGTGCCTTGGCCTTCTGATAGGGCAGAAATCAGGTAGGCAGAGTAGACAGAACAGAATGCTGGGAAGAAGGTAGTGTAGCAGATGCCATGTTTCTCCTGCCTGAGATGAATGCTGGTTAGACTCATGCCAGTAAGCCACAGTCAAGTGGCGATACACATTAAGGGAGATGGGTTAAACGGATATGTGAGAGTTAGCCAATAAGAGGCTAGGACTAATGGGCCAGGCAGTAATTTAATTAATACAATTTCTGTGTGGTTATTTCAGGGCTTAAGCTAGCAGGGCGGCCGGGACCAAAAGCAGGCTCTCCTCATTACTACAGTTTATTGGTAAGAACAGGCTACTGAAATCACTCACTATCACTGTGTTATAATTAAACTGTGTCGTACATGGCATGCTCTTTATGAAATTAGGGGTTCCTGTGTTTGGTTCATGTATGTTCAGATTATAAGATTAACATGCTGGATGTTGTTTTCTTGATTAGGAGACTTTCTTTGTCTTTTCTATTTTTACTTACAAGTCTATTCTTATCAAATATTAGAATAGATACACCTGCCTGCTTATTAGTTTCATTTTCCTGGAATACCCTTTTCATCCTTTTACCCCAAGGTGGTAAATATCTTTGCTAGTGATGTGTGTTTCTTGGAGGGGAAAATATATGGCTTTCTTTTGTGTTTTTAACTTTAAAATTTGTTGATAATGTCATATATATATATATTCGTTTGAGGCAATTTCTTGTATGTATGCATGTTTTGGAATGACCACATGGGATTGTATAATATATTGATAGGCTTATACTGTGAGCATACTAATTCTCCCTTCCTCAGTAACCATTGATTGCTTATAGCTCTCAGTCTAGGAGTAGAGCCTTCCCCATATCCACACTGGCATACTAACATGCATGTCTATTATGCAGATCTTATTTAGGCAAACATATTACTGAGATTTCATGTATGCAGCAAATCTCAAATCAGGCACCTGGTTTTCTGGTTCTTAAAACAAAATTACATTCCCATTATTAAAAAATGTTTAATTAATGTTAATGTTTGATGCTATATTTAAAATTAAATCCTCAAAGACTTGGAAAGCATTCCTGGCATATCTGCTTTCAAAGGCTGGCAAGGAGGACTGAGATTATTCAGCTTTAGAATATAAAGTAACATGGGTAGTTTGTAGGCTCCACTCCCAAAGATGTTCATAATTAATACAGACGCAAAGAACACATGGTCGAATGCTACCCATAAAGATTTCAGTACAGCATGCTCCAGAGCCTGGGAAGATCCACAGTGCAGTTTGGCTGAAAATGCTGACACATGATGCTGCTGAATTCAGACAGGAAGTCAGTGATGCTGGATCTCTCTGCCTTTGATTTCATATCTCATTCTTAACTGTGAGTACAACAGAGAGCTATTGCTGGGTGGTAAGTTTTAGACGATTAAGCTGATGCTGAGAGGAACAAAGAGTCTATTTTATAGTAAGATTACAGCATCCACACAGGAGGAGTGGCTCCATCCTACTAGTATTTCCCAGGCACGTGCCCCACTTGTAATTTGCGGGAGAAGCCTTGTTTCCGCAGGACATTTCTTAGAGCTGCAGCCACATCTCTGTTCCTTAAGCTGTAAATGAGTGGGTTCAGCATGGGAGTGAGGATGGTGTAGAAGGCCGACACAACCTTGTCCTTCTCAGGTGTGTGGTAGGAATGGGGCAGTACGTTGGTATAGAAGGCTGCCCCATAAAAGATGCTGACCACTATAATGTGGGAGGAACATGTGGCGAAGGCTTTCCTCCGGCCCTCAGCAGAGCTCATGTGGTAGACGGTGATGAGGATGCGCGTGTAGGAGACTGAGATGATGGAGATCGGGATGAGAAGCATCAGCACACAGCATGCGTACATCAAGGTTTCATAGAGCGATGTGTCTGTGCAGGATAGCTTCAGCACGGCTGGGATTTCACAGAAAAAGTGATTGATCTCTCGGGATCCACAATAGGGAAAGCTCATCGTGACAGGTGTCAGCATGAATCCATCCAAAGACCCACCAGCCCAAGACCCCAGCACCATAAGCAAACACACCCTCGGACTCATAATTATGGGGTACCGTAGAGGGTTGCACACAGCCACAAACCTATCATAAGCCATGAGGCCCAGCAGGAAAAACTCCCCCCCAATCAGGGTCAGATACAGAAATATTTGCAGTGCACATCCCAGAAAGGAAATGGTCTTGTCTTTGGACAGGAGATCTTGGAGCATCTTGGGGACAGTGATACAGATGTAAACCGTATCCATGATGGACAACTGGCTGAGCAAAAAGTACATGGGTGTGTGAAGACGTGAGTCCAAATGGATGAGCATAATCATGACCAAGTTGGCTGTTACAGCCACCACAAAGATGGAGAAGACAACAGCGAAGATCAGCCCAGGAAATGTGGGGTAGGTGATGAGGCCCAGCAGGATGAAGTCAGTGGAGTTCTGGTAAATACCCTCCATTTCCACAGTGCATGGCAGCTCCGTGGGCTGTAGAGGGAAAAAGTTGGAAAATCAACTTGTTATCTGTGTTTGTGGTTTTTTAGTGAAGCACTTGGCATTAGACATGTCCAAAGCAATATTATATAGGTTAGAGGAAAGAATGTTCACCTCATACCCCTCTTGACTTCATCTTGAACATTTGCAGTAAAACATTACACAAGTCAAAGTTTAAACTCAAGTTCATCCATTCTGATGGCTCACCATGAATCTAAACTAAGCTGGATGAAAGAAGTAAATGTAAGCACCAACAATAGTACTTCTATTAGTTTTTTTCTTATATTTTGAACCACCTTCTACATAATCTTGAGTCTTATCACTTCACACTGAGTTTTCTATGACTTTGGCAACTATACGATATCCGTTCTATTATCTTGCATCTAGTGGTGCTTCATTACTTCATTAAATTAATGTCATTAATTCATGTTTTTCTCTCCTGATAGTAAAATTACATGTTAATGTTTTATACAGATGTTATTTGTTAAACATCTAAGCATCTAATGAAATTTTGATGAGCTGAACATATGACCAAGGTTTTAAGTAAAAATTGTTTCTTTTTTTGCTGTTTGGTTTATTACACATCGATGAATAAGTCAGGGACATTGTATTAAGAAGCCATTGAAGACAACTTCCTGTGAGGGTTAGCTCTCTCCTGCCCTATCACACAACTTTGTACACTGGAGAAGGTTCTTATGTTAGGTGTAAATACTTTAAGGATTCATTTCTGTTTGCTCTTGCATGACAGCTTGAGGTTAGAATTCTCAGATCATGGTCTCTAGAATCTCTACTTAGCACGGAGCACTTTGGGTTCCTCGGCAAAGCAGTCTTTCTCACGGAGGAAGTGATCTGTGATAAAGGCTGCATGGCTGCATTCAATAACACAGTCCTCTCTTAAATCACTGCCCAGTCAGAAGGTAGGCAGGTCTGCTTGACAGGGCGTTCTTAGCCTATCCAAATGGGATCCCTTCCAAATCCATTGCTAGCAGGGCTTTCCACTCTACTTTTCTCTCTGCTCTATTATAGATCTTCACTGTTTACAAACAAAAGGAACTTCTTAATTGAAATGGGAAAATATCAAAAGCTTTAAAACTTTTGAATTATTTGAATTGATTCTCATGTTGTTTTTTTTATGTATCCAGGAATACAAATATCCTCTTCTTTAATACATCAAGTGATATTGAGGGATATATTGTTAACTTTTATTATTAGATCATGGCTTGTCATTTCAGAACAGAATTTCTAGAGAAACATATTTATTCAAAATAACAACCCCTTTAGATGTACTTGCATCTTCTAGTTCACAATAGTCAAATAGTTTCTGAAACACTAAGCTAAAGTAAAGCTCATTTGTACTGAAGTAAAAATTAGATAATAAAAGCAACAGAGAAATAATTTTTCTTAACTTTCCTGTAAGATGTCTCTTTGTTGTTGTTAATAAGCCAAATAGAAGAGTCAAAATACAAAGGGAGAAAAATAGAAAGCAATTTCTGTTAGTATGTACTAAAATATGTGTCTCATATTATCAGTCAAGGAAGGAGGAAAATTCTGAGTATTAAATATTAATTAATTAAATATTAATTGAGGTTGATAAAAACCAGCTATTTTGTCTCCCTTTATGTGAATCTGGTTTTGAGCCACTCATAAAGAAACCGTATGTAAAAGCATTACCAACTGAAATTCCACTTACAGAGCTTCTTTCATGACTGGTTGGAAATTAAAATATTCATCCAGGCAGTCAATATTATTTTAGACAAAAATCTTTGTTTTGTGTTTGGAAAAACATAGACTTTGTTTGTTAATTACTGATATTTCCAAATCATCTTCCATTCACCCTTTAAATATATATTCTGAAGAGAACAGAAATAGCAAGCATATGACAAAATCAAGTTCAAAATAACCCAGCAAAATATGAATTTGCTTTTGAGTAAGTAGACCAGTTGGGGAGTTTTGTTTCATGTAAAGATTCAGATCATACTG
>PVIU01031075.1:0-15313 GCA_004026605.1 Ondatra zibethicus
ATTAAGAGATTCACGTTTCTTGAGGAATGTAGTTTTACCCACCACAAGCAAGTTCCCAATTTGTGACTTGTTACTACTTTATCAGCGGCCTTCTACAATGATGGTGATCTCTACATGAAGTTACAATTTTAACATTTGATGTTTGAGAAAAAATATTTGATTTATACATGACTCCTGTAAGTACAGATGCTTAAAACTTATTGGTATTTTATTAATAATAGTAATCACATACTTTTGCACATAATTAGACTATGGTGTGGTGTTGTTACCCCCATTATAGGATAAACTCTATTTTATATATTATATTCACCATCCTTAGACATTAGGCTAATTCAACCCAAATTGAAATTACTCGAGATTTCAACTTACTCAAGTAAGAAGGAAGGGCAAAGATCAATGAAGGAAATGGCATCCCATGATGGTGAAGATGTGGGAAAAGGGGGATAATTATTTACTGCTGGTGGGAATGTGAACTTGTACAGCCACTATGGAATCAGTGTAGCAGTTCCTCAGGAAGTTGCGAATAGTTCTACCTCAAGATCCAGATGTACCTCTCTTGGGAACTTACCCAAATGACTCTATATTTCTCCAGAAATACTTGCCCATCCATTTTCATTGCTTTTATAATCACAACAGTGGAAAGCGAAACCAACTACATTTATGTTTGACGGGAAAATAGTTTGATAAATGCTGTGGCAGAAGAAATTAAGTGTACAGAAGATGAGAGCTTCTAATTTAGAATTTAGTATTGGGATGTCAGGGAAAATAGTTCCTTCTACTTGAGTCATAAAGTAAACAACTATGTTGTGTATGTGTGGAACTGATAATGGGAACATCTTGACTCTTTGTGACGAGAACAACATAGGCTATCTTTTGTTGCAGAGAAATCACTCAGGCTACAAAATGCAAAGTTGATAGTATGTTAAATGGAATAGAAACAGGGAACACAGTAAGTTGTTTGCTTTTATTTACCAGGAGAGAGAAGGCTGTGGTTTTCAACAGGATGGTGATTAGACAGGTGGTTACAAATGTATTTTCAAGGAAATATTAAGGAGAGAAATATGAAAAGATGCTGTGCATTTGTGGATTTGGGGTTTTCCTGAGAGGGGAAAATGCTACTCAGGTTTTCCTTTTTTTTTTTTTTTTTTAATAAGACCTAGCTTCAGCTTTTTTGGAGCATCTTTTCCACTTCCTTTTTGCTTAATACAAACTGTTTTATATGACCATCTTTTCAGATGAAGAGGTAGAGTAAAGGGAGTAGCGAATGCTCCTAGGGATAGTTTATGGAAGAATTAAAGGTCAAATAATGTTTTTTATCTTTTGTATTCAGTTACAAATTTTAAGCTTTTTAAAAAGTTAGATAGTAAAGAAATAATTTCAGTTTCACCGTGAGTATTTTCTTTTCCAAGGAAATAATAGCATGGAGAGAGGCACAAACAGATTACACTGCCTCCTGAGTGCCAATTGGTTTTTCTGTATAACTGCTCAAGCAATAGACTCATAGCACTGATAGTGTCACTATTGCTCTCCATGGCCTCTTCAAGAATATTATTCCTCTATTCTGCCATTACATGTTTTCGCTATCTTGAAAATTCTTAGAGCTCCAAAATTCCTTCTCTCTCTGCATTGCTGTCATCTACTTTGCTCATTCATCTATTGATTTTGACAACTGATCTACAGTTTTCCTTTACAATAAAAGTCCCTCCAACCTTCTAGAAGATATAAATTCCTCCATGTATGTCTATCTGCCCTCAAGTTTCAATGATGTTCTTCTCTAGTTCTGCACTGTTAGCTGTTCCTAAAGCAACAATCTCGGCCTTGACATTATCTTTCTATTACTGTTCCACCTGCAGAGTGTGTAATTCCAGTGCTTCATTTTATTACTGGGACCTCTTCTTCTTATTTTGTCATTTACTATCATGACTGTTATTTAAATATTTTAAATATTTAGGATATTCAGAAGTTTGGCCTGTACATGCCAGCAATAAAGCAGTACTTTTTTCTTCATTCCCTTTTCGGCAAGCTACTTACATAGATAATAATTTTAACAACTGCTTTGTCAATAACCCCAAACAACTTATATTGCCTTACTTAAAAGTACATCAACCAAAAATGTAATTAAATTTGCATTAATTCACCTTGTAACTTCTGAGATCAGTCTAAAAGCCACTTCTAAAAAACTGTAGTTTAATAGAAAGCTGGTGATTTTTTGTCATTCTTATGTTTGTGATTATGAAATATATTGAATCTTTAGTTCTTTCTGGCAAGCTTTCTTATTCCTATGGTCAATCTTCTTTCACTATCCTTCTATCAGCTACTTCAAACTTTTTGTCTAATATGAGCCCTATTCCAAGTCACTCTACCAATCTATCTTCTATCTAGCAATCTATCTACCTACCTACTATTTATTTTGGCATATATTCATTGTATACAACACTGGGTTTCATATTCCTTTTATGGGTTTATGAATGGTATGTATGTGTGTATGCCTGTTTGGTTATGTGTGGGTGTCTGTGTACAAGTGTACACATGTGTGTGGAGGCCAGAGAATGATGTCATACTTCTTCCTCCATTGCTATGCACTTTATTTACCAAATCAAAGTCCCTGTTGCTTGAACCCAAAGCTCTGAGTTTCAGCTAGTCTAGCTATCTAGCTTACTCAGGTAATCCCCTCTCTCTACATGTTGAGCACTGGTATTACAGGTAAGCCACCATTCCTGCCTGACATTTATGTGATTACAAAGGATACAAATTCTGATCTTCATGTTTACATAGAAAGTACTTTACTATCTGAGCCATCTCTACAATTCCAGTGCTGGTTTCATAAAGACATTTTCTCTGAAGTCTATTGTGTACTTTGACCACGTTTATTCTCCATTTTCTCTGGAGTCTATTGTGTACTTTGACCACATTTATTCTCCATATGCTTTCCCTTCTCCCCTTTAGTCCTTCCCACTATTCTCTCTTCTCCCATTTCTCTTCTGTTTCATGTCATTTGTATATAAATGGTTATAGGCAATGCCTTTTTCTTTTTTAATATAGAGAAGAAAGTTTCAGATTGAAAATATCAAAAGCACTAGCCTATACCTCAAATGTATCCCTTTCATCTTCAGTTGTTTTACAGGAAGTACGTTCTTCCTGTAAAAATGAAGCCACTTCATTTATCTAGAGATTCATTTATAATGAACTTCCATTTTATGAGAGTCAATTTTAAAATCTCTTCTCTTTACTATTTTCAACTATTAACACTCAGGTGATTTGTATCGCCACTAGAAATGTTTACTTTTTTTAATTGATGATAATAAGCATTCATTAACAACCTGTTTTCTTTTTTATCTGTTGTGCAGTTCAAGTACTTCATAGATTCCTTTTACTCACTGTCTCCAGTTTCTTGCCATCCATTAATCCCTAAACATGATACAATATATCCACCTTCTCAATATGCCACAAAATTCTCAAAGTTAATGGATTCTATGAAACTAAGTCCAAAATGAGACTGGCTCTACTACACAACTGCACCCTCCCCTCCCCAGTGTTCATCACATAGTACTTACTGGCTTCTGCAAAATTCCAGTATCTTCACTGCAGCTAGTATGGACCTTCACAAATAGCCTCTCCTGCTTCTCTTCAAGGACCATAACCATGACACACAGTGCCAAGTCTAAGATCTCTCTATGACCCCTTCATAACTTAGGCTTTCACTGATACTGGGGCTTTACTTTCACCAATGGTCTCTTCTAGCCTCACACAGTTCTCAGCCTCAGCTGCTCTTTGTGACTTTTTAATGCCAACCAAATAAGTAACACCTAAGAAACTCTTAAACATTACCAAGTTTGGCTGTCAGCACAAGCTAAAACCTTGGCCACCTCTGGACCACAGTGTCTATGTATAGTCCAAGAAAACACTTTCCAGAAGATCAGAGTAGGTACTCAAAGCAGAAACTTGAAGTAAGGAATTCAGGCAGAGGCCAAAGCAGAGTGCTACTTACTAGCTTACTACTCATGGCTTGCTCAGCCTGCTCTCCTATAGTGCCCAGGACCACCTGCCCAGTGATGGCTCTTTTCACAATTAACTAGACCCTCCCACATTAATCTCCAATCAAGAAAATGTGCCACAGGATTCCCCACATCCAAATCTGTTAGGACCATTTTATCAATTGAGGTTCCTTCTTTCCAAATGACTCCAGACTGTGGCAAGATACCATAAAACTATCCAGTACATGTTTCATGGTTTCTACCCTTAAGGAACTTGCAATGTGTAATGTAAGGCTCACAGGTCTTTTGTGCAAAATGGTTAAACTCTAAAGTCTGAGTTTACCAGAGTGAATTGTAAATACATAGTACAACAGCTTTAAGCAAAGTATCCTGGTATTCTGGCACTGTTCAGCATCCAGCTTTCAGTAATATTCAATGATAAAATCTTCTCCAAAATGTATTAAAGCAAGATCCAGATTGCTTATAGTAATCTAACCACCTCCTACCAACCTCAAACAAATAAAACATCTGAGAGTGCAAACGAATACCATTAAGGCTAAGAAAGAAATTATCCAACAATAAAAAACCATTCTCTATTCTCAAAAATGAGTAAATATAGTAACTAAAATTTTGTGTGATTAGCAGACTCAGAAGTGCTGAGGACTAATGATTTCATATTGGAGTTATTTAACATTACTAGTGCTGCTGCTGCTAGCAATAGACAACATTCAAGAAGTTTGGTTTAAAATAATTTCATTGATAAACCTTTAAAGCTCCAAAATGACTCTGTATGATAGACATTAATGTTTTAATTTTGTTGTTGGAAAATATAAAACTTAGAGATAACTAACTTATCCAAAATAAGTGACATAAATGAGAAGGTAGTGTTTAAGTCCAAGTGATATAGATGACAGTGACTTGAGAGGAATAGTAAGATTATTGGATGGATTGAAGTTGATTAAGAAGTGAATGTCAATGAAAATGCACAAAAAGGAGAGAAACCACATTTAGATCCCATTTTTATAGATTACAAAAGACAGAAATCTCATAGTATCTGAGGGAGCCCACTTATAAATCCAGCACTTGGGAGATTGAGGTAGGAGGATCTTGAATTCTTAGCTAATCTGGCCCCATAGCAAGATCTTGTCTCAAAAACAGAAATATAAACACAAACAAAACTTGGGAGTCTGCACTGGTACAAGTATAGGGAGGGCTATAACGTTAGAGGGCTAGAAACTGTAGAAGGGTTGTCCATTAACCATTCTGTATTTTCTTTCTGAAATAAGACAAGATAGTTTTACAAGAAAAAAATGGGAGATGTGGTCAAAGCTCTGGAAGAATATGTTGTACACCAAAGCTTTGCTTTCTGACACTTAAGATATTGATTCTAACCTGAAGGGCACACCCCTTCTTTCAAGAAGTGCTTTGAAGTTTGTTGGAGATTTTTTTTAAAGGAATTATTTGAAATCGCTGCCTTTAATATATGAGAAACACAAACTCATATCTCAATGATGTCCACATTCCAGAGTTGGTAGCCGTCAAAGATAACAAGATTTGCCTCAGTGCTCTTGGGAAAGGGAGAGGAAGTGAAGGACACAGACTAGCACTAAACTGGGTGAATCCAGCAGGGACCTAGCCCAAAGCAAATTGCTGATAAACCTTGTCAGGGACGTGGCTTTGTTTCTTGTTCTTCCTCCAGTTTTTGGAAATCTCTCAGTTCCAGGAATTGTTCCTTCCTTTAGCTTCCCAACATTTTCAAGTCAGGAAGAAGGTCACTTACCCTCTCTAGTATCAAGGTCTCAGGGGAATTGTCTTACTGCTGGGTGCCAAGAGGTTATCTTTTTAGTACCTTGTTGTTTGTCTGCCATCTTTTGTGCTTTAGAACCTAAAGATTGGGGTCCCTCAGCGTTTCTCCAGGAATTTCCCAAGTTCTGACTGGGCACTAGTTTTCCTGTGGGCTGTTTTGATTTCTCCTTGGTAATCATTTTTTTTAGGGGGGAAATCACTCTGAGGTAGCAACTCAAGGGATAACTGAATATCCAAAGGCAAATCTATTTCAGAAAATATGGGTACTTCCTGGGCCAGAAAAAGCCTTGGGGAGAAACCAATATGGAGATTTCTGTATCAAATTCTTTCCCCAGATTATTCATAAGTGGACTGTGAGAGTCTGCACCACTGGGAGGGGTGAAGTCCTTTAAATGTATACTAAATAAATAAATTACATAATACAATTATGTATTTTTTTCTCCTTCCCTTTCTTTTTCCAACCCCGTCCCATGCTTGTTTTCTTCAATTTCTCCCAAGTTCTCCCCATCTCCCTCTCAAGTGATGGCTTCTTTTCTATATTACTTATTATAGAAAATGTATATATACACACACACACATTTCAGCATTATATGTGTGTGTGTGCACGCGCGTGTTTGTGTGTGTGTGAATGTCTCATCCAGACATTATTACAGGTGTAAAAATATACATGTATAATATATAAGCAAATTATATATAGAAATCTGAACTATTATTTTATGTGTTAGTAACTATAACATCTTTGTAATTATTCAGCCACAGATAAAGCTGCCCTTCCAGGTTCTAAAGGCGAGCATGTGCAGACGGGACCTTGGGAGCAGAGATGCCTGAATGTTAAAGGGCCCCTGCATGACCCACATGCGCGCATGCATGGTTACATCCATGTATGACTCAGCTAAATCCTTGCGCGCATGTGTGAGTTGCCCATCATCTGCGTCATCAGAGTGTGACATTGTCACGCCAACCCCTTGTGCAGCATGTGCTAGGCAGCTTTTAAAAGCTGGATGCGCCATCTCCCTCTCTCTCTCTGCACACGGATCCTCAGGCCTGTACACACCCCCTCTAATAAACTCCTAAGCGGTCTTCTCACTCGTGCCAAGTACTTTCAATCTTACATATAAAATCAGGAAAGCCTGTTCCTGATTTTATAAGGAAATTTACTAAGGGACGTTCAACATGTAATAGTATTTTTTTTTGCTAGAGCTGCTTGAGATACCTGAACTTGCAAATTTTTTTAAAAAAATTTATAATATTTATTTTATGTTTACTGAAATGGTATTGAATAAATTTCATATATAGGTTTTATTATGGAGGCTTCCAAAATATTTTACACTCCTGTTGGTTGGCTCTAGAATTAAATGATAAGACCCCAAGACCTAAATGATAAGACCCCATTGCTGAAGACACCACCTGCTGTTATTTCAGAATACAGAGAAATCGAGGTGAAACTGCATGGCAAAGGTCCTCTGCTAGTTAACTGTCCTGGTGCTAGAAGGTGTTATGGAGGCCATTCAGAAAGAACTCTACCATCAACCTTCCTCAGATATGCACTCTGCATATAACACTATTGACTCACCAAGAAAGATGCGCTCACCAATGGAATAGTTGGAAGCCTGTGTTGGGCATGAAGTTTTTGCTTTTGTTTTGCTAAATGGGTATTATGTACCTGTGTAATTGCTTTCTATGTATTTATGCCCTTACATTAGTGTTTCTGTCAGCTTTAGTCAGAGAATCTTCTTGCAGTGATTAGGTTAGCAATAACTGCAGAGATTCATATGCTGAAAATAAGGGCCTATGGAATACTTAGCCACAAGTGGGACTTCTATATACCCTCTTTGAGACCTATCAAACAGTTTTACAGAAGTAGAAGCTGAAAAAAACTTAAGAGACATTGGAAGCAGGGAGAGTGGTGTGGAACTCTGACGTCTGGATATAATATGCCCATTGTATTTTTGAACTCACAGAAGTTGAGATTATCTGCACAAAACCTATACAAAGTTGGCCCTATGAACATCCTGTCTGAGAGGGGTAGGTTTAAGGGAGGCACTCTCCTCCCTGAGGATATGTGTGTGTGTGTGTATGTATGTATGTATGTATGTATGTATGTATGTATGTATGTATGTATGTTTGTATGTGTGTGTGTATGTATGTAATCAATGGTTGATGAGGGAGGAAGAGACATTTTCTTTAGTGATGTAGGCACAGGTAAGGTGACTTACTCCTCTCAACAAACTCTCCTACTTGTTCATTGGGTCACAAGTAAGGCATGAAAGTAGGTGTGGGACTGTTGCAATGAGGAAGGAAGTCAGTGGGACTGGAAGGGGACAGGAGAGGGTAACTAGGAGGAAAACCACACACACACACATACAAACAAACATACATACATACACACACATGATAATAACCAAGCCCATAAGTCAGTATAACTGATATATTCTAACAAAGTATTTTTAAAAGGAAGCTCAAAGTGTCATATAATTGAGACTCAATGTCTGAGCTATGCTCCCAGCCTCCTTTCAGAGAAAAAAAGCACATTGGACAAGGAGAAAGAATGTCTTCTAGACAATTAAGTAGCTTAACCTTGTGTAATCAAGCATGATGATTGTCCTGGGGATTGAAAATAATTTGGATTTGGTAGCAAATTCCTTGAGTAGAAGATAGTTTTCCTTGTTTCCGCACAAGTCTCTAAGGAGGTGATGGTTCTGTGATATAGATGGACATTAGTTACTTCAATTTAGTAGCACAGTGACATTTTTATAATTATATTTGATAGTAAGGGAAGAGATCCACTTAACTTTTATTGAGGTAGACTGGATTTAAGCAAGTATCATTGTTGACTGAATACCAGAGACCAAAATTTTGTGAACTATACTGAATAGGCACAGTGAATGGAAAGACTTTCCAAACACTATTGAGATTGAATTTACTATTTATTATTATAGCTAACAGGGATTAAATTTGATTAAAAATATTGAAGTTGTTATCTCTGAAATACATTGGTGGAAACTTGTATAAATTACACTGAGAATGATCATGTTATTTCAGACATATTTTAACTAAATAATCTCTTAGAGGTCTTGATTAAGGTGGTTTGTATGGCTCTTTAACTACATGTTCCAGAGTAATAACATCTTTATGTAATAACAAGATTATGTCTTGTCCTTCCAACACCTTTTGAATAATATCTTTTTATTTTTAAATCTCCTAACCCACTGCACTCTCCTTTTGAAGACCTTGGGGAACAACTCAATGTGAGATTGTCCTTTGTAGGAAGAGTCACACATCTTGTACTAGTTTTCACACTGTAGAATGTGTGCTAATACTTCTAAAAGAGGAGCTCCGAACCATCAAACCTCAGTGCTTTTGTGAGACTGCTATCTGTAAGCAAGTGGATTGAATTAGTCAGGGTCAAACAGCAGTTGGAGTAAATCACCAGGAACGAGCATGAGTGGCAGGGAGAAGCTATTGGGGTGCATAGCCTTGGGAAATAAGAAAACAGATCTTTGAACTGTGCTTGCTAAACAGACCTCTCTGGACATATCACTTAAGAGTGACTGGACAGTGAATTAAAATGTCTGCATTTGTATTCCCCCCAAATGACTGTAACACAATGAGCTAATGTGAATTCTTTTGAGGGGAGTTCTATATGGCATATTTTCTACTCTACTGAAGTCTCTCAAGCTCAGGACAAGATATTTCAGTTGTGTGACTGCATTGTGCATGTTGTCACAAAATGAGGTGGAGAAGAAATATTGCTCTTTAAAAGTTAGTGAACCGTGAGGATTTTACACGGAATTGTAAAGAGTTCAAACTAGTCAAGGAAAGAAATGGCAGATGAACAACTTGAAGAAGGTTCAGGCAATGTATGAAAGACATAGGCATTGATCTCAATGGGCTTTCTTTTCAGAGATGCACAGCCCTTGCCTTAGTGACTTCAATAGGTGGTCAAGAAAATATCCATGTTATTACTTTGGGCTTTTTGCTGAATACAGTTTCCACATCTATCCTCCAGACAAGTTTATAGCTAGCTACACAGAGCACATAAATTGTCTTGAAAAGACTCTAAATGGTTAAATTTGATCAAACAAATGGTTACTTTGAGAACTACTCATTAGCATCCTGTTACTGAGCAGAACACTGCCTGAATTAAGTTGCTTGTTTCCAAACACCTGTTTGAAATGTAGCATATGCAGACTAAAAGAATAGAATTTTCTTTTTTAGAGACAAAAATCTTAGACTTTAAAAAATGAGTAGTAATTACTACAACATTTTATGTCCCTTTGAAGATGATATACATCTGGATGGTATGCTTTTAGTGTCTATTTCGTAACTATGGAAAGAGTAAATCATTTCTGTATAAAAATCTCCATTCTATCTGAACTCAGCAGTATTGCACACTGTTTATTTTCTCATTTTGAAATTTAACTTTCTTTTGGCTAACCAAATCTCTGAGTTCCAATTTATCTAATCATCATGGCAATGATTCTTATCCATGCTGAAGTTTAGTTGCACTCTCCATGTGGAACATCCATCACAAATTTAAATTTATTAAGCTAAAATAAAGTATTTACTTTTTCAGTAGTACTAGCTACATTTTAAGTGGTCAGTAGCTACATATAGCCAGTAGCTACTATACTTGACAGTATAAATGTAGGGTTTCTCTCATCATCAGAAAATTCCCTTTTTTTATGCTAAGGTACCCTTGATAGATATCCAGCCTTGATGCCTCTCTGGGGCCTCAGATCTATAATAGCACTTGAATATTTCCATCAAGATGCCTCATAGTTCTCATATTATTTTCACCAACTCCTTTCCAGAATGTTCAATTATCGCCTGGAACACAAAAATAAAGAAGCTCGTCTTTATTCCTTGTCAAATGGAGAGCCATCGAGAATTTTCAATGTTCTCAGGTGATTAATTTCAATATTGAGTTCTTTATGGAAGATTCTTAGTTTCATTTGATGATTTACAAGTTGAGCAATTCCTTACAATGACCTTGTCACAAGCTCCATTCTCTCTCATTACCTCTGCCCCTAAATTAACTTCAAATACTGAATGCAAAACAAGTCTAACAAAGCAATCATTGTGATAGGAATGCCACAGATTGCTTAATTGACACTTCCCAATCTCTCATTTATTTGGATTTCTAAATCAACATAACTAAACTACAAATTAATTCATTAGTACAAACAATAAGAAATGAGGTCAGGATTATTAAGAGGAAAATAGACAAGGAGATGAATTGATCCACAGGCAGCTATACAGGTTGATCCCTGAAACTCAGCAAAAGTAGGTCACCCCCACTCTCTTAATTATATGCCCACAAGCTTTCTTCTGTCAGGTCTGGAAATCTTGAGGCTTATTTCTACATAGTGTAATTATGTTTCCATATCTGATAGTGTCCAATTTTGAAATGAAATAAATAGTAGGAACTAGTCACATTAGCAAGTGGAGCCACCAAATTACATCCATTAAGCCATTGTTCGATTATGAAGTGCAATTCTCCAGTGACCCCAGGAAAGTATAATTTCAGTTTACAGTTAAGGATCTGTGGTACTCAATAAACATATGTACAATTTTGGAAAGAATTTATTGTTTTGCGTTCTATCAAAGAGAATCTAGATCCAGAAATGGCTTGAATGAAGAATAATTACACTTGGACAAAAAGAAGCTGAATTCACCTTGATCCAAATTGGGTTAGTAATTATCTACCATAATGCATTATAATGATCCTTGGATTTATAATTATAAACCTTCAGAAGGGTCTTAGTGTTATTTTCAAGTAAGAGCAAAGTAACAAGCAACAGGCTTCCCACTTCCTTCTCTACAACACGGAGGACAATTCTCTACTGAATCCCTAGTATACTTTCATTATAGCTATTTCTCATGTTTCAAAAAAAATCTCATCTCTATTGCATTATACAGCTCTCATTCTTGTTTTAAGCTTAACTCCCTATCATTGACTACATTCTACACAGCTGAAGTGAGTTACCACTTAATCAGACTGGAAAAAGTGTCTGATGAATGAGTTTTGATTCTGATAGTTACTAGCTGTGTGAACTCAGAAAAGTCACTTATTCCTTGGGCCTGACATGTCTGTCAGTGTCACAGAAGTTATATTGCCAACCCCGGACAATTAATGTATCAGCATACAAATGAGCTAATAAGTCCAAAGCTCTTTCAACATGAACTAAGCATAAAGACACCTGATTTTGTTGATAGTACTTGCATTTTAAGAGGTAATCTCAGAAGCAGATACCCTCTGTATACATGTTGGACAACACAGGCATGATTCTTTTTCTCACAATGTCTTTTGATTTGTATCTGGAACCTGGATCAGTTTTATTTTTGGGAAATTTTAATCCTGTATGCATTAATTTCACTATTTTGATTCTTGAATTGTGACTACCAGAGTTTTAGACTCTGCCCAGGCATATATTACTACAGAGTTGGGTAAATGTTTCATCTAGGCACTGGGTGTGGAAATGTGAATGTAATATTTCAGACTGTTGCAGTCTACTTGACCACTCATATAGGCAACTGAGTCAAATAAATTATCAAGGATAATAGGCACAGTGTAGTTATCAGGTTCTACTCAACAGCATTTTACCACCCAGAATAAAATCCTAGCACATAACAGGTAAATAAAAAACATTTAAATTGTTAAAATCTCAATGTCTGTGGCTATTGTATATTAAATTACTTAAAGTCAATTGACTCCGTCTGTTCATTGAGCACATTTAATGTAGTTTTATGCCTCATCCTGAAAAGTGGCTTATTTTCTCACTCATCCTTTTTCTCCTCCATCAGAGACAGGACACTTATAATCTATTGTGAACTCACTTTCAAATCTACAATGAAATAAGGTGGGAAGCATCTTTTAGATTTTGATTTCCTGTTAGCTTTGTTAGCTTTCAGAAAAGCTGCCATTTTGGATTGCTAAATGGCCTTCTAATTTCCATTTCATGCCTTGTGCCTTGTCTCTTGTCAGTTCTACAGGACTGTCAGAGTCTATTTACTAACCTTGCCTATCTCCTCCTTCAGAACTCTTAAGCCTGGTTCTTTCTCCTGCTCTGTATTCTGCTCACTTCTCCACTACCTCACAGACCTCAGCTGCAACTGAAGAGTATGTGTGAAATTGGGAGCTACGCTCCACGATACATACATTAATGAGAGATGCCCCTTCCTTCCTGAATCTGTGCCATTTTAAATATTATAAGTCTATTCTCTATTAAAATAATTTACCAACAATTAAAAATCAACTCCATTTCAACAAAGCCTATGTAAGTTCAAGTTACACAAGTCACATTTAAATAAACATACTTGGGAGATAGGGAACACTTGCTGCAGAAAAAAAAGTGGCAGAACACCTAGCATATCATTTATCTTCTGATATAAATTTCAGTTCTGTCCTTTTCTGTCCAAGTTTTTTCTCTGAAAATATTTTCAAAGACGTGTATTATCACACAAATAATAGTGATGCACTGGCTGTTAATAAAGTTTGAACATAAATAAATGGATTTTACCATATAACAACTGGCATTTTGGGGATAAAAATAATGTATTCAGTAAATAAATTTCACACAGCCTGACTAGGCATTCCTACAGACTATTCAGATCAATATTTGATGAAAATGTATCAAAGCAAACTGATTGCTATGAGGAGCCACTGCTGTCTTTTGATTGAAGTTAATGAAGCAGACATATTAGTGTAAAGCACTTGCTGGATGCATTTGAAATTTGTTCTAACTACCACTAGGGCTGCTAATGGAAGATGGTAATTATTGTCCACATAATTCTGAAATAATTAGGAAAATGGACACTTTTTGGAATCATGTTATTAAAATGCAGGTCTGTTAACAGAAAAGTTTCTGGACATGTGTTGTTTTGACACAGTGCAGCACAGGAAGTAAAATGTGGCAGTGACAGAATTCTGCACATCCCATTACAGCAAAGACACTGTAGCCATCCTGCAGCCTGATTCCTGCTTTTGCTTCATCCATGTAAAGGAAGACAACAGATTTAAATGCATCTCTTGGATGCTGCCCTGAAGGCATAGATATATCACTGCATTGACAAGGACTTCCTAGGACTGAAGCTATTCAGGGCATTTACTTCCATCTCTGAATAAATCAGAGTAGAACTGACAGTGCCAGACAGGTGTGTCCTGCTCCCAACGTCAGGCTGGGGCCCAGCGGATTTGCAGTCAGTACACTCTCCTGACAGAAACATGAGAGAATGCTAAATGTTGTGTGCGTGAAAGAGAAGATGAATGGCTCCTGGAAGCTTATTGTCAGTTGTGAGACAATACTCCCTCCCATAAAAGACAAGAAGATACTTAAAGAAAGGGATCCTGGGACAGCATTAATAAAGAAGAGACAACCTGATAAGAAAACATGATCTCCAAGGACAAGAGCATGTGCATACTTTCTCAGTCTTTTTTAAAATGTCTTGAAATTAATTTGTAATTGCAGCTTGTCTGATCTGAAATAAAAAAAGAAATAAAAAGGGTGGGGAGAGAAAGCCTTACAAAAGAAAGGCCTGCTCAGAATGTGTAGGAGAAGGCAGTTTCTTTAAAGAGAGGTGGCTGCATGAGGAAAAGTACACAACCAATAAAACTTGCTGCTACTGGTGAATCAGAAAAGGCTTGGTGCAAAGTTGCTGAAATAGAGGGTTAAAGCATGTATTAATCTTTACAAACTTCTCAAAAATTCTTTATAACATGAGAAGAACTTCTGTCTTTATGACCTCAGTTCTCTAAATAGCTACCCTGTGAGAAATGGACAATGGGAATTCTCCTTCTGATTTTAAAGACAAGGACATGATGTTCAAAGATCTGACTTCCAGCCTAGTTCTCCTATAGTGACAGCACTAGAAGAATTATATTTCATGCTGCTATTATAGGTGCTTCTGGGTCAAGGGAATCCTTTGTAACCTATGTTAAAGCCCGATGTCTATCCCCAAACACCAGAGAGAGAGACCATTAACAGTGAGAGGAATAAAACCAGGCACCTGATTTGTTTGTTTGCTTTCCTCACTGGTCCTACAGGTCTTATGGGAGAAAGTCCAAACCTTGAAACTTGGTATGTTTGACTTCTTCAGATATGATGTTTCATTCACTCTGTGTAAAAAATCCTCTACCTTACCAGGCAGAGCTCCTAACCAGTGTTTAAAACCACATTCTTTCTCCATCCATCGGATGAAATTTCTATAATGGTGATCAAGATAATCATCAATGTGACTATGGTACAAGGCTAGTTCTGGCACCCTCTCCTCTGCTGCCTGAATACCTAGCTGGGGACATGCCCGTGAACACCTGGGATCCCCAGGGCCAAGTATCTTGCCAACCCTAAAATGATTCTCTTAATGTAGATATCTTATTCCCTTCTCCAGTGTCCACCTTTCCTCCATCTTCACCCTCCCACTCCCCCAAGCTCTCCCCAGTCCTTCTCCCTTCTCCTTCCCCCTCCCCCCTTCCCCTGCTCCCCTACTTCCCACCTCTATCACCGCCCCCTGGCTTCCAACTTTTGCTTGAT
>PVIU01031076.1:0-15312 GCA_004026605.1 Ondatra zibethicus
GGGATTCAGATAGAATAGTCTACATACTATCCAACACCACATGGGATTCAGATAGAATAGTCTACATACTATCCAATACCACATGGGATTCAGATAGAATAGTCTACATACTATCCAACACCACATGGGATTCAGATAGAATAGTCTACATACTATCCAACACCACATGGGATTCAGATAGAATAATCTACATCCTGGTGTACTTCCCATATTTATGTGTCTTTTTTTATATTCCTTTATTCTTTCTTTAAAGACTTTACTTATTTTTAAACTATTTATTTTTCCTCTGACTATCTATATCCATTTTCTTCTTTCTTAGGCACCTACACGCAGTATAACCTGTTTAAAGGCTTTTCGGTTGGACCTGTTTTACTGTGTTCCTATAGCATTCGCTGACTGTGTGAGCCAAACCTTAAATTGCTAAGCAGAAGCTAGGCCCTCCTCTGTGGGGCTCTGGAGGTTGGCTCTGCCCTCTCCTCAGTCCAGTCCATGAGAGCCAAGCCTGCTTAGCAGAGTTTAACTGAGACCTTAGTGTAACCAGAAACTATGTTTAACTGAGAGCTACATTTAACCACCCCAGTTCTAAAGTTGTTTCCTGCGCTGAGACCGTCATTTTGTTGTATTTTTGTTTTGTTTTGTTTTTCTGAGACTTTGTTTTTACTTAGCTTTCAGGCTGCTCAAATGCTCTGCTGAACAGCAGCACCTTCTAAAGGAGCCATATCTTTTTTTTTGTCTTTGTTTTTGTTTTTCAGATTTATCAGGCCCTATGTGGAAATTTGGGCCCCATGTTGGGTACCAAATATAGTTGTGATTTTTTGGGGGGGCTGTCAACCAGCTCCCAAATAAAAACATGGAGATTTATTAATTATGAATGCTCAACCTTAGCTTAGGTTTGTCCCACTAGATCTTTTAACTTAATCTTTCTATTCATCTACGTTCTGCCTTGGGGCTTTTTTCCTTTCATTCTGTAAGTCCTACTTTCCTGCTTCCTCTGTGTCTAGCTGGCTGGTCCCTGGTCTCTCCTTTTCTTTTTCTTTTCTTTCTCTCTGGAGCCTAAATTCCTCCTCCTACTTATTCTCCCTGCCTAGAAGTTTTGCCTAGACCTCCTCCCTCACTAATGACCCTTCAACTTCTTATTAGACCAATCAGGTGCCTCAGGAAGGCAAGGTAAAATAGCAACACATCTTTATATAGTTAAACAAATGCAACGCATCTTTACATAGCTAAACAAATATTCCACAACTGTTAGGCTCTATGTGAGCCAGAAGAAAGCCAGGATGCGGTCAGGTGCCACACAGGAGCCAGAGCTACCTGCTCAGCAGTTGTCACATGAAACACCAGAGTGACCAGCCAGAGAACATCCTTAGTGCAGAGCTTGCAGCCAGCCCCTGCCAAGGCTGTTCTCCACTTCATGTCAGCCTTACTCCTAGCTCCCCGTGATCCCCCCCTCCTATCTGTCTCCCCCAGGGACATGGGAGCCAGTGCATTTTTGCATGGTGATATCATACGGTGTGGTTATGTGGTCAGATTCATATGAGCTACATCTTTTCTTTTTTTCTTTACTTCATTCTTTATTTTTTTTTTAGAGTCAGGATTAATTTCTCATCAGTTTAAAAAATTTAGTAAAACAAAATTATCAAATTCTTGATTTCCTTCCTACAAAAAGCCAAGGATATCAGAAGCCCACAGACCGCCTGATTCAATCATTTCCTTAGCAGGACTGCAGGGCCCCCTCAGAGAAGCTCAGTTTAAGAAAGCGGTGGCATGGCTGGACTCGGTGGTTTGTTCTGCCCTTAACAACACAATGAGAACACTGTGCATAAATGGGAAGCTTCTGTCCCAGAAGCTCATAGCTAGAACGAGGTAGACATCATCTGTCAAGCTCACCTAACTACAGACACCTCCCAGTGACAGAAGCCTCTCCTCCAGACAAGCCAGGGAGCAGTGCCTAGGGACGGAGTCTTTTCAGACATGCCTGCTTGCCTTAGAGAGACAGTCCCTGATAGTGGCCACTGAAGCAGCCATGCGCATGGGACTGCTGAAGCCACAGAGCCACTGAAGGGACAGCCAGGCTTCTCGATGCCACCTACCTCTGCCTCATCTGACTGCCGTTTCTGTTCCTGTTGAAACC
The DNA here is from genome assembly GCA_004026605.1 of Ondatra zibethicus. Taxonomy (NCBI): domain Eukaryota; kingdom Metazoa; phylum Chordata; class Mammalia; order Rodentia; family Cricetidae; genus Ondatra; species Ondatra zibethicus. The sequence continues at coordinate 2,132 of PVIU01031076.1, forward strand.
CACACTGTGGGAACCCTGGGGGTGGGGGCGAGAAGAGAGGCCCTAGCGGCCATCACTGAGGGTGTTTATCTTCTTACGGAGAAGTCCCTGTCTGTCGGATCCAGCTCTTGGTGCCAGAACAGAAAACAGATCTAGCTCCACTTCTCAGATGCCGAGGATGGCTCTGTGGCTTGTCACTTCAGTAGCTACTTTTCTTTTTTAATTATTATTTAAATGTTTTTCATACAATATATTTTGATCACTTTCTTTTCCCTGCCCCAACGACTCCCAGCTCCTACCCACACAGGATCGTGTCTTCTCTTTCCCAAAAGCAAAACAATTATAACAGCAAAAAAATCAAAACAGACAAGCTAAAAAGAAAATTAATGAGACAAAAATTACCAAAACTAAAAGTGCCCCCCCAACAAACAAAAGATGTGGAGTACATTTTGTATCGGCCAACTATTTCTGGGCATGAAGCCTCTCCAGCAGTGTGGCTGAAATCCAGTGACGCTTCAACTGGAGAAAACTGGTTTTCCCTTTCCCACCAGGTATCTATTGCAAACAGCTTCTTGGTTAGAGATGGGGCTTTGTGTCTACCTCCCTCCCAGGGCTGGCATTTCTAAAGACAACTGAGTGTGACCCTGGAAGCCAGGGCCTGTTAGACAGGAAGGTGACAAGCTTCAGGGAGAAAGGACCCAGCCAACTAGATTAAAAATAATAATAACATTGGCAAGAAAATAAACAGCCCAGATAGTTTGACTCAGCAAATGAAAGTTAGACCAATGACCCACTGGTTGATTGAACCAGTTATCCCCCATAATGCCCACTACCTTCTTCCCTCTGCCTCCTATAACCACTAAGGAAGACTCGGAAAAAGGCATGTCTAACAGGCTTATCTTTCTGGTTAGGCACTGAATGTTTGTTTTCCACCTTAACTACTGTATGGAACACCATTCTATCCCACCACTGGACTTCATGGTAATCTGCCTGTAGCCAGACTGCAGTAGAGAAGGCAGCTCTGGCCTGGGGCCCGGAGAAGATCACGGTTCTGGGTTGCTCGGGTGCTAACAAGAATGTGTCCACGTGCGTCAGGTTGTAAAAATCCTACAGCGGCAGAGTCGGAGCACGAAGAGGCTTTTACATTCTAAAACACTTCTCAGTGAGTGCCAGAAGCCTACAAACCAGAAGTCACATGTCCAAGAACAAAGACGGCCTAGAAAAGCCAGCCTAGACACTCTGGCCTCAGGTGAAAGCACACATACCCCAGGACCTAGAGGTGAGCTGGGTTAAGCCCTCTCCGCAACACCTGGCAACCCTAGCGCAAAGGGAGATAATGCATGTTTGCATCTCATTCCCACAGAATCATTGCCTGCGCAATCAGGTGAGCTTCCTCAGCTAAATGCTTTCCAGCTCATTATTCTGCTTCAAAATGATTTAAAGGTTCAGAAATAATTACCTATTTTAATTTCCAAAATGGATTTCACTGCAATTGGCTCAGTATTAGCAAACACATACAGACTGAACTCTGTGAAACAGACTGACTGCGAGTAACCTTTCAATTAGAGACAGATGCCAGGGGTGCTCAGGTTCTGAGTGGTTCTATTTTAAACGGCCCGGTCACAAGTGAAGTCAGTCCCTGGGATAATTGTTCGTTCTTTCTATTGTTGCTTTATTTTGTAGGTCTGACCGTCCCTTGGGATCCTACTGGGAGCATCCAAGAGTCCTGCTTGGCATGTAGAACGTACTCAGGACTCTATCTTTTCCATAGAGACCACCGGCCCCTGTCATTGACTAGTCTTTGCACTGACTGAGTGGGAGCCAAAGTCCACAGGACATGGCTCACTAGGGTTAAATGTGCCAAACATGGCTGAGTGTCTATGCAGAGTCAGAGCCTGTGAGAAGCAGACTGATGGGCAGGGGACTAATAGCAGAAGCCATCACTTAGGGAGCCATTTTGGGTATTCATGTCCTTTCCTAGATTTTGCTGTTATCTGCACGGTGGCGTGCACGTCACCCCAGTGGTTCAGGAAGTGGAGGCATTGCTGTGGGAACTGCTGAGCAAGGCCCAATACAAAGGGGGAGGGAAGAAGGGAGGGGCAGCTGACAAAGGCTATGGGGGGTCATATGGAAACCTATAGTAGAAGTATCTTTAAAAAATAGTATATATATGAGATGTATTCATATTTATATATTTAGTATATATTACCTATATGAGGAAAAATCTAAACAGAGTCACCAAATAACAGAGCAGACAAAGCCCCTACTAGACATTTCCTACCACCAAGTAAAACCTCCACTGCTGGGAACAGGTTACATCTAATTGAGTTGTTGGCCAAAAGGGCCTCATGCAAACCCCCAAACAACGCAAGTCATTTCCAAGGTATCGGCTGCTCTCCACAACCGAAGACAAGACCCTATTGCTGCAGACGACACTTACATATCTCACTGAGCCAGCACCTAACAACAGCCATCACCCTACTGACTAGCGTTCACGGTACTGGAAAGTGCACGCTACCAGAGGAGAAAGGTAGATCTCATCCCAGATACAAACCCTGAAGTCTAAAATTGTGACCCCGCACGATACGATATATAAAAGTGTCACAAATGTTGTGCGAGTAACCAACACTATCTGGTTGCATTTAAGGCCACTCCGTGAGATGGAACCCACGCCTGACACTGCACTAGATAGGCCATGGACCTATGGGAAAACCAGGTATTATCGTTCTGCTAAAAGAACGTAGCAATAAAATGACTTCTAACAACATTGTTATTATACTATTTAATATGCCTGCACCTGGGCATCTCAGAACTCAGCCATCATCAGAGAAGCTTCCCCCTGAAGAAGATAGGAGCTAACACAGAGACCCACAACTGGAAAACGTGCAGAGAGAAAGAAACTTCGAAACACTCAGACCTAAACAGATTTTTTTTTTTTATCAAAACCCCTCTCCTCAGGGCTCAGGGTGCAGAAGAGAAGGCAGAAAGATTGCAAGAGTCAGGGGGAATGGATAACACCAAAGAAGCAGTGTCTTCCAGACACAACAGGGCCTGGACACGTGTTAACTCACAGACTGTGGGAGCATGCACAGGGCCTGCACCGGTCCAAGCCAGATGGGGTCCTAACGTGAAGAGGGGAAAGTAGATACACACGCCCATCCCTAACCAAGAAGCTATCTCCAATTGATGACAGCTCATAAAGGAAAAACTAGCTTTTCCAAAGGAGTCTCACTGACTATGTGAACCACACTTAAGGGCAGACTCCATGCCCAGCAGTAGATGGCCAAGATGAAATGAATTCAAATGTAATTTTTTGGAGACTTTTTGTTTAGGCTTTTTGTAAAAATAAAAAACCATATTGGTCTTTCCTTGTATATCATGGTTTCCAATTTTTTTGGTTTTTGTGGGGTTTGTGTATGTGTCTGTCTGTCTGTCTATCTGTCTGTGTGTTTCTTATGCTTTGTTTCTTTTGCTTGTTTATTTCTTCATTTTGTTTAATTCTTCTTTTAATTTGCCTCTTTGTTTTACAGAGCACGGGGGGGCATGGAGTTGGAAGAGGAGGATCTGGAGAGAAGATGAGGGAGGGGAAATCATGATCAGAATATATTATATGAAAAAATAATTTCAATTAAAAATAGGGAGCAGAGACAAAAGGATCAAGAGTTCAAGGCCAGCTTCAGCTACATAGTGAGTTCCAGGCTATCCCGGGTTACATGAAACCTTGTCTCACACAAACAAAACCAAACCAAAGCTTGACATGACACATAGCAAAACCAAGGTTCGACCTGTACATGGTACTCTGAGGATTCGCACAGAGTTCTTCGACCCTACCTGGTAGGTTCTTCTCCTTTCAGTAGCTTGCATCAGTCTCCTCCACTCCTAAGCTAGCCTCACCTCTCTCTTAAACAGTGCTGGGACAGTTCCAGCCCACAGTCTCTGTACAGGCTAAGGAGCCTCCATTTCTTTGGTTTGACAAATACTTCTGAATACCGATATTTTAGAGTGACAGAAACCACTTACTTGTCACAGTTCATATATGATTGGGAATATGAAGTTATATCTGCCCATATTTGCTTCTCTAATATGTTAACACATTGTTCCACAAAAGCCACTGATGCCAAAGTTCACTCGTGGAATGCGCTAGATAACATGAATCCATTACCTATTGTCTGTAGACCCAGTAAGGCACGTGCTTATCTAAGAAGCACAGAAATCACTGTTCTCCCACACTCTGGTGTGATCATTCTTCCCACACTTGATTGTAAACACTGCCCTCCCATCCCCAGTGTGAACACGATCCTCCCACACCCTGGTATAAACACTGTCCTCCCAAACTCTGGTGTGAACACAACACAAAGCAAGGATCACTGTGGTTCCCACTCCAGCTCAGGCAAACTGTGATAGTGTGTTCCCCTTCCCCATCTTGAAAGACTTGGCAGTTCCCCCCACCTCTCTCTCTCTCTCTCTCTCTCTCTCTCTCTCTCTCTCTCTCTCTCTCTCTCTCACACACACACACACACACACACACACACGAGAAAGAGAGAGAGAGAGCTCCCTTTTGTCAAATGACCTGCACCATTCAAGGCAAATGCTGGCACTTACTAAAATACTTATTTCCTAGGAACTTTTCAATTGTGCTCACACTATCATGAGAATTGTTACTATTCCTTGTGCTCTGGACAAGGCTGCATGGAGAGTGATTTGCCCACCTGTTATAAAGACTATCATAGTTTGCATGCAGTTTTCCAGAGCTGGAGCTTTTCCAAGTTTGTCTGTCTTGTAATACAACGGAGACCACGCAGCCCCCTCCGGCACTGAGCGGCTGGAGGAGCAGAGCGGCTCACTGCACCACCTCATGTATATACGTACAGCCACACACTATCTGGGAGCTTCTAGCTAAAGGCAACAGAATCTACTCTGGCCAATGAAAAGCAAACCGGGGGGAGGGGGTGGGGGAGCATAAGCTCACAGGACATCTGGGTGAGGAGGAGCAGCAGTTGGACTGTGAGATAATTATTCTGCCAGATGGCTCCAGTAGACCCAATTCTGAGCAAAGCTCCCATGAGCACTTGGGCTCCTATCGCAGACCCCTGCCCCCACGCTTGTCACATCAAAGCTCCATGTCTCTTCATTCCTAGATCCCTGGGACACCGTCATGGGTCTCAGGACTCTTTTGAATTGAATGCACCTTTGTTCTTCCACCATAGGCTTTGAATATGCTTTCCCTATACCTGTCACCCCAACAGTCCTTGTGGACCCCCCAAAGGCCTGCCCCAGACCCAGCTCCATCCCTTGGCCAGTGTCCTGTGACATAGACAGCTGTACCTTTACAGTCACCTGACAAAGTGGGAAGAAGAGGAAAGAAGAGACCAGACGTGAAGATGTTTGTCGGAGAACAGGAGGACGTGCCCTGAGGCGGCTGGGAGAGCTGTTAGTAGCATCTGCAAATAGCAGGTGCATACATGATGTGAAGGCAAGGCACTCATTAGAGCCAGCTTTATGTGTGCTTTTAAATTGCATTTGATCCAGCTTTCCTATGAGCAGATGGAAGGAAGCCCTGGAAATAAGGAAGAAACTGCAGGTTAAGATTCACACCAGAGGGCAAGGGAGGGGTTGAAAGGGCCCTGGTTTGGTGGCCCCGACAGAATGAAGAAGACAGGGTGGATGCAAATAACATTTAATGGGAGAAATGGCACAACTACAGATAAAACGGAGTAGGAGTTTGTGATGGTGGTCACCCTGATATGATCTAGAATCAATCACCCAGGAGACAAATGTTGGGTCAGGTCTGTGAGGAAATTCCTGGGTTGGGTTAGCCGAGGGGAAAATAACCAAACCCCTGGCTATGGGCTGCACCATACCCTAGACTGGGGTCTTGGACTGAAAAAAAGGGAGGAAATGACTGAGCCAGCATCTGTCTCTGTCTGCTTCCTGACTGTGGATACAAGGTGACACGTGACAGCCGTCTCTAGCTTCCTGACTGTGGATACAAGGTGACACGTGACAGCCGTCTCTAGCTTCCTGACTGTGGATACAAGGTGACATGTGACAGCCGTCTCTAGCTCCTGCAGCCATGACTTACCCTGCCAGGTTTGACTCTATCTCCTCAAGACTATGAGATAAAACAGGCTTTTCTTATGTGGTTTTTGTCAAGCATTTTGCCAGGGCAACAAGAAAAGTAACTATATAAAATGGAAATGATTTTCTAAAATAATTCCAAGGTGCAGCTTTGGTGTGTGTTCCTGAGTTAAGAGTTGTTGAGCAGAAGAATGAGATTGTTGGGGAAGATGGGAATGTCTGTGCGGGACAAGGCGGGTGACTCTCAAGTGGTTGCTCGGGATTTTAATGGCTGCTGGACAAGGAACAGAGCCTCGGCGTCTCTGGGGGAAGTAGAAGCCTGGTTTGTCACCTGAACCTGAGAGCACCATCAGTGATGACACAGGCGTCTTAGCCACTGTCTGACAGGATAGGCAGCAGCTGCTGGGGCTACAGAGTACTTAAAATGCGGCTTCACACCTGAGCTTCTGAGCTTGTCCTGCTAAGAGGGGAACCGTCAGCCCAGCATCCACCTGTGACCAGATGTGGAGGAGGTCCGCCCTGACACCAGGCACATGACTAATCTCCAGGACCCAACCTCTAGTTCAGTTCTGAAACTAGACACCCAGAGATAGCGAGTATCCACAGGCTCAGGGCTTGGTCTCACAGGGCAGTCCCACCTCAGCTGCTGTAGACAGGCTGCTGCCTGTTTTACTAGTGATTCTGAGTGACTAAACACTGGCAATTCCCAAGATACCCCCAGATGTTCGGCTGATTTTCCGAGATGATTCACAGAAGCAGAGAAGTCCTTACATATGTTTACTGGTTCACCTTTAGGGGGGCAGGAAGGGCTCATAGAGAAATCACAGCAGGAGGGGCTGGGAACTGCTAAGCCTTTGCTGGGTGCTCCACCTTCCAGGTACCCCCTCTCAGTGCCCAGTCTTATCTCAACCTGGAACCCCCTTGAACCCTTTTTCTTTGGGCTTTCATGCAAGTGTCACAGCTGCCATGAACAACAAAATCCTCCCTTTTCTTCCTACTAGGCGGGGTGGAGGTGACAAGATGAGCCTGAATGGTCCAGCCCTCTACACTAATGGCTGGTTCCCCTGGCAACCGGTCCCCATCCCCAGGCTGTCTGTGGGTCTATTAAGCTTTGCCTTATTAGAATGAGAGAAGCTTCTAAGGGATTCAGAAGCTGAGTCCTACTCCTGGCTCTCAGGGAGTTACAGAGGTCTTAGCAGATCCCTGTAGGGACTGAGCTCAAAGACAAAACCTCCGAACAAAGATCTTCCTGGTGTCCGCATCTACAAAGGCTTGAAGGGCTCTGTGCTAGGAACCAGGGGCAGAAACCAAATATCTATTCTCATATTCTATCACGATATCACGGTAACTTCACTGAATTGTAATGAACTTGAATTTAAATAGCCACGTGGAATTAAGAGCCAGCGTGCTGGCTGGCACAGATCTGGACAGATGCTAATGTTAGACATGCCAACACCACTCACCAGGGAGCCGATCAGAAGGGACCTTACAGTTTATCTGACAGAAGCCTCTTGTTTCGCAAATAAGAAAATTCAGGCCCAAGTAGAAGTGACTTGCACAAAAACCACAGCAGCAAAGAGATGTCAGGCAGCCCTGAGCCCTGGGCTTCTGTGCCTGACCTCATGCCCTTTCCATCTCACAGGAAGTTTTTTGTGCTGATGCAAAAAATAACTGCAATTTGGTTTAATTCTGGTGTGCGGAATCGATGCAGCTGACAGGAGAAGCCAGCCCATAGATCGTGCGCTCCCCCTGCAGAGCACACCGTCTCCCCTGCCCATCAGGTAACTATCATAGCTTTCTTCGCTATAAATAATAGAATGTACTCCAGTTAAACCTCAAAAGGAGCTCATTAAAGGACCCCCAGAAGCTTGTGCAACCTCCAGGAGCTATGCAGTCAGGAGCTGGTCACAAATTACCCTACCACAGCTCAAAGGTGCCCTTCCAGGTAGAGCCAGTGGGTCCCCATCACAGGGGCTGAATGTGGGGCTCCAGCCCAGCACCTCTATCTCTTAATAAAGTGGTGTCAGGCTTGCCACTCGGACTACACACTGCGTCCCACGTCCACCCACACATGACTGAGCAAAGATCTGTGGTGTGGACAAAGACAGAATGTGTCTGGTTTCTCCCTTACATTGCGACCCTCTAAAGACAGAGAGAGCCTCAGACACAGTAAGGCAATTAAGGGATGGTGACAAAGGTGGCACTCAACCAACAAACAAGCCACCTGCACTGGCTCAGGGCCCCACTGACGGACCCACTTGTAAAGAGAATCTCCCCTCACGCTTTCACACTTAAAAAGCACCTTGGTATTGCAGGTACTTCCATTAACATAGCAGGAGCTATTTTTAACTTATTAGCAGACACATTTTATCTTCAGCAATGGCTACTTGTAGAATCGGATATGGGCGTCTCAACAGAGGATGTCAACTCCCAGAGTGTAAAATGTTTCTTTTGGTTTGTGCTACTCTTAATCTATATTTTCTAATTAACAAATCCAAATATAGTGCAGTTCTAAAGAGAAAACCAAAACAAAACTCTAGCAATGCTTTCCTCAAAAGCAACAGTGGCAGAGGTGGAGTGAGCATGGGGTCACGGAATCATCTAAGAACCAAAATTACTGACATGGGGTTCACAATCAAGATCCTTCCGCCCAACAAAGGGATGAAAAGCATTTAAGGACATTTAGAGTGCCTGAGCCTGGAACCAGAAAGGCATCCCTTGCTGTGGAATAATCCTTCTGTACCCTGTGTGGATATATGTCACTATGATTGGCTTACTAAACAAGCTGACTGGTCAGTATCTGAACAAAACAAAGTTAGGTGGGAAAGCCGAACTGAGAATGATGGAATGGGGAAGGGCGGAGTCAGGAGGCGCCAGCCAGAGGCGGGGGAGCAAGAGATGAACATGCGTGCTAATAAAGGTACCACCACGTGGCAGAGTGTAAGCAGGGAATATGGGTTAACCTAAAATGCAAGAGCTAGTTTAGTTAGCAATAAGCCTAAGCTATTGGCCAAGCATCTACAATTAAAATAAGCCTCTGTGTGGTAATTTGGAAGCAGCTCCTGGGACTGCATGCCTACAGTCTCTGGCACTAACTGTGATGGAAGTTGGGAAGGGACTCCGCTCCTGAAAAGAAAATGAGAGAAGACACAAGATACCAGCCAAAGATTGAGGGCAAGCCAGAAGGAAATGGGCTTCTGGCAGCTCAAGGAGGAGGCCAGGCCCATGCATCTAGGCCTCTAGACACCCCAGCATGGCTGACATCCAAGGTGAGAGGCCAGATGACTACCTGAGCCATCAACAGAGGCCAAGAAGAAGAAACGGGTCAGAAGGAGCTGGAACCCAGGCTTGCTGAGAGGGCTGGAGACAAGGTTACTTGTTATGAGAAGAAAGTCTGTGTGTGTGTGTGTGTGTGTGTGTGTGTGTGTGTGTGTGTGTGTGTGTGTGTGTGTGTGTCCAAGCCCTGGCACTAGGGCAGCTGCCCATGCCATGCCCTAGAGCGTGCTAACGTGGTCCACTGTCCGTGAACTGCCTCATGAGTGTTGCTAAGTCAAGTTACTCCAACACAAGTACACACGGCAGTGAGCCAGACGGTAGTTCTGGGTTACTCCTGCCTAACCTGAGTGGCTTCAGGGCCGCTGCTGCCCCGCTTTAAGGGGCAGGCACCAGCTAGACAGCCCAGCACCACCTCCTGGGAAGAACACAGAACTTCTCACAAAGTCTGTCAGACTGACTTTGGAAAAATGAATGTCCAATCAGGCCCCTCCCTACTTGAACACCCTCCACCTCCATAGCCCCTCTGGCATCTTTTGTTCCTAGTTGTTTTGAGACAGAATCTCCCCCACATAGACCAGGCCAACCTTAAACTTATGATCTTTCTGCCTCAGCCTTAAGAATGTTGGGATCACAGGCATGTGTGGCATTTAAAGTGATTCCCCAAGCCTTATCATTCTGGCCACACTTTCTTCTCCCTGGTCAGTGCAGACTCCATGTTCCTCCATCCTGCAGCCCCAGGGATCCCTTCAATTCCTCGAGTGTGGGGTGACCGTCCCTTTGCCTGGAGCAGTTGAGTTCAGACCACCTCCTGGCTTTATGTCTTCCTTGCCTATCTCACAACCCAGAGCTGCCCACTGCCCCAGAGAGGCCTCACTGCCATCCTGAAAAAGCCAGTGCCCTTCAACACATCATGGAGTTACAGTGTTTGCTTGCTTGCTATAGGTTCCCCATTTTCAAGTCTTTATTGGTATAAAAAACTTCACGTGAGACCTACCCTCTCAACAGACTTCCGAGCTTAAAGCACATAGCTGCTGACTAAAAGGTCCTTTGGTTGCAAAGCAGATCTCTAGAACTCATTCCTCTTGTAGTACTGAGCATTCCACCTGCTGGTTGGAACCATGTAGCTCTGGCTTCGGTCAGCCCTGGCAACCACCGTCCGCTGTCTGCTTCTGTGAGTCTAATTCATTTCTCCACATTGAACCACACGGCATGTACTCTCTGTGCCTTGGCTCAGAGACAATCCCTGAATCACCCTATTGCTGAGTGTTTGCTGTATGGAATGGAACTAAGATGGGCCACTGCCTGTCTTGTCTCAGCATCTCACATGGTTATACAAATAATCAAAGTAAACAGAAAGCAAATAATTACTTAACACTTTTGTAGTTTCCAAAACTAAAATTTATTGAAATGGTTTTGAGGGACTTGTAGATATTGGGCACTGTGGGGGTTGAAACCTCACTCACTGTCTAGGAGGATATGTGACATGTACACATGTACACACACACACACCTAATTTTAAAAGTATAGATTCCACACATCCCTGAGCACAAAAGTCACCCAGGCATTTGCACAGAACTGCTGCTCCCCCCCCCCATCTCTGCAGGAGCAGAGCTTAGGGTCTAAGGTGTGCTGGGGGACTCTGTGGTCAGAAAGTTTTGTAATCAGCGCCCCCAGGGCCTGGAGAGAGGCTTCTAGGATGGGTTGGAGTTGGACAGGATGGACGCACTTACACCAGTGACTCTGCTTCTGCAGGCGAAGGCAAAACCACGGCTTCCAGGCACAGTGTTGAGGGATTTGCAAACAGCCAGCCCCCTGTGTTCTCAGTGAGATGCAGGACTGCCCCCACCAAATGCCACAAGCAGACAGTGCTCTAGCCCCTTATATAAGATGGCGTAGTGTTTGCACATGGCCTGTGCATACCCACACTGCGTGTCCCCTTTGCCTGTGCTCCACACTGACCCAGAGGGCTGCAAAGATATAAATGCTGTTTTAATAAGACCATGTTCTACACCATTATTTAAAAACATTTACTAACACTAAAAAAAGGTGTTACGTTTGCAAAGTAAAAGGGAAATTAAATCTTCAGTAACTAAGAAGTGTTTTCCCTCTGAGTTGTCACATCCATGTGTATTTAGAAAGACATATGCAGCCAGGCGGTTGGTGGTGCACACCTTTAGTCCCAGCAGAGGCAGGTGGATCTCTGTGAGTTCAAGGCCAACCTGATCTACAAGAGCTAGTTCCAGGACAGACTCCAAAGCTACACAGAGAAACCCTATCTCAAAAAACCAAAAAAGAAAGAATATATATATATGTATGTATGTATGTATATATATATATATGCAATAGCTTTTACTTCTATGTGTGTTTAGAACATATATGCAACAGCTTTCATCTCTGTGTGTATTTAGAACATATATGCATGGCTTTCACCTCTCATTACCCCGAGATCTTACCCCAGGGATGAGTCCCCACCTTTCCACTTAACCTTCCTCTCAGTTTCCACTTGAGAACCCAAAGGAGTCTCAAGGGACCTCTGAATATGGGCAAAACCTAGCTCACTGGTGGCTGTTTCCCTACTTCTTCATTCCTTTTACCCTGAATGAATCCTTCACTTGACCACCTGACTTCTTAAGCATGCAAGGGAGCCTCTTCCAGACACTCTAGACATCACACAATTCCAAACAAAATTGCAATGATGGCGAGCAGACGTCTTCATCAACTCCATGAACACAAGGAACCACAGCAGCTCCCTTTGCAAGTGACACTCTCTACCTTAAAAGGGGCAGAGCTGTTACTGGGCACAGTGACACACACCTGTAGTCCCAGCTACCCGGTAGGTCAAGAGGATCATTTGAGCCCACGGTCTCAAGGCCAACCTGGGCAAAGTAGCAAGACCAATGTTTATGGTGCCACTTTATGGCTCTCATGACAAAGCAAGCCTCACACATCACTGTGACTTTAAGTTCAAGCCCCAGTTTGCTTTTTGAGTCCTAGTCTTAAGCTTAAGAACTAAAAACGTGAACCAGTAAGGCATGCGGGGTCAGCGATGGAAATCCAGAGGCAGGGGATACTGCATTACTTGGTTGGATAGCCCTTGTCCCTTCAGTAATTTAAGACACCCATGTACAGTGGAAAGGCTGGGGCAAAAAAAGATAGAATGAGAAGTAAACAGCCATCTGGTCTACCTTCCCTCCATCTTAACAAATCACATTCTGGAAAGGTGAAGTGTGTTTTCGTATAAATGTCTGCATTTGTATGGGACTGAATCTGCACTAAATACCATGCTGTAAGCAGAATCTGTCCACATAGGAGATGAACCTCTCTAGTTTTGTTAGTTGTGATAAGCATCCTGACTAAAACAACACAGGAGAGGGAGGGGCTTGCTTGGCTTACAGTTCCAGCTCAGAGTCCTTCATGGGGGGGGGGGGGGTCAAGGCAGGAACTCAAGCAGTTAGTCACGTCACACCCACAGCCAAGAGCAGAGAGAATAAAGCCAGCCATGCTTGATCACCTCCCAAATGGTGCTGCCCTCAATGGACTGGGTCTTCCTACATCAATGAATAGTTAAGTCAGCTCCCCTCCCCTGTCTAACCCCCACCCCATCTCTGTCCTCACCCCTGCCCCTTGCCCCCATCCCAGCCCCATACCCTAACCTGCACCTGACTCCATTCCCAGCCCTGTCCCCAATCTCCAACCCCAACCCCCAACCCTGACCTGACCTGGATCCCACCCCCACTCCATCCTAGCCTCACCCCTACCCCTGCCCCCATCCTAGCCTCACCCCTACCCCTGCCCCCAATCCTGCCTTACCCCTACCCCTGCCCCCATCCTACCCTCACCCCTACCCC
>PVIU01031077.1:0-15311 GCA_004026605.1 Ondatra zibethicus
CAGCTCCTAAAGTAGAAATGGAAATATATTAAAGTGTGTATTAAAGATAGTGTTATTTCCAAAAGTATAAAGCAATTTCCTGTAAAACAACCAAAACATAATCAGAGTATATTTATCAACTATCATATATGTAAATAAAAAACAGCATAATTTCAACACAGACAAATTATCTCAAATCTCACAGATAATATGCAGATAGTAACATCCTGAGTATTTTAACTTATAAAGGTCTAGATATTCTCAAAAACATGCTGGTGGACATTCTAGAAACAGTGACGGTGACCATCTGTGCCCACTTGTATGTAGAAGCCTACATCTGGAGTGATGTGTGCAGGTAGGCCTGTGAAGTAATTAGGTTATCAGAATGAAGCCCTCAGGGATGAGGCTACCACCATTGTGAGACCAAGGGCAACAACAGAACCCTACCCCAACCCTATATGCTTTCCTTACCATCTGTATGGTTGTTACCATTGTGGATGAGCTATCCTTTCTCTTTCTTAAGAGGTTTTTCTTTTTCAAACCAAATCCTTATCAATTTTGATGGTATACATTTCTTCTCTTGTGAAAACAAAAGCAAAACTACTTCTCTAACATAGCACATCTCTTGGTTTTCATAGTGAGGTCATCAAATCTTTGAACTAAACCAGCTAATTTAATTCAGAAGACTATTGTCTCTCTGCTGCTATTGTTCCTTTCTCATTAGCATTAAGAAAGTTCAAGGTCAATAAAGCATTATTTAATTTATTTCTGAGGGTATTTTCCACCCTTTTTTGTTTGTTAACCTATCCTTTATAGTTTGATTTGATCTTTCTATAACTACCTGACTTGTAGGATTGTGTGTTGTACCTGTAATATGCTTAATTTTATAAGCAAAACACTGTTTCATTTACTTAGGCACATATGCTGGACCATTATCTGTCTTTATTTGTGCAGGTATACCCATGATGGCCATAACTTTTAATAAATGTGTGATCACTTATTAAGCCTTTTCTGAGCTTAAAGCAGTTGCCCAATGAAAACCTGAATAAGTGTCAATGGTGTGGTGTACATATTTCAATTTTCCAAATTCTACAAAATGGAACACATCCATCTGCAGATTTAATTCCTTTGAGTTCCCTTTGGGTTAGTCCCTGCAGGTAGTGGTGTTTGGTTATAGAAAGAGCAAGTAGGACATCTCATTATAATTTCCTTAGCTTGTTTCTATATAATAGAAAATGCTTTCATTAAACTTTTGCTATTGGCATTATGTTTTTATAAAAATTCTGAGGTGTGCAACATGCTTCCAATCAATAATTGATCAGTTTCTGTATCACCTTGTGCTAGTGGACCTGGCAAATCCATATGGGATCAGATGTGTGTTATGTATATGGGACAAATTCGATTCATGATTATGTCTTGTACATGAAAAAATAATGAAAAAAATTCTGTATCCTATGGTATAAATTCAGTGGTTTCAATATACAAGACAACTCTTTCTGCATATTCTGAATCAGTAATTATATTATGGGGTCCTTTAAAATCCTTTAGCACCATGAAAATAGCATATAATTCTGCCTTCTGGACAGAATTATAAGGGCTTTTTTCCAACTTACTTAATTCTTCTGATTTGTAGCCTGCCTTCCCTGATTTATTTGCATCCATATAAAATGTATGGGCTACAGTAACTGAAGCATCACATAAAATTCAGGGAAGAATACAAGAAGTTCCCTTATAAGGTTAAGTCTATTGCTTTTGGGATAATTGCTATTAATTTCTCAAAAGATATTAGCACAAGCTATTTACCATGGTTCATTGTCTTCCCATAACTTTTTTATTTCATCAGTAGTGAAAGGCACTATAGTCTCTGCTGGGTCTATACCTGCCAGTTGACGAAGTCTCAGTTTACCTTTTATAATTAATTCAGAGATCTTTTCCACATAAATTTTTAATTTTTTACTTGTTTTTTGGGGTTAAAAAGATTCATTCTAAAATAATATCTTCTCTCTGCATTAAAACCCCTGTAGGAGAAATTCTGGAAGGCAATATGACTAGGATACAACTAAGATTTGGATTCACCTTATCCACATGTGCCTCCTGTAATGTCTCCTTAACAATCATCAATTCCTTTTCTGCTTCAGCTGTTAATTCTCTGGGACTATTAAAGTCTTTATCACCATCTAAGGTTTGCTTTAAATGAATTATTAGATCAGGTGTTATCCCAATAGTCTGTTATTAACTGGAAATGTCTCCTAATAATCTTTGTAAGTCATTTATGGCCCACAACGGGTTTCTCCTAATTTGTGCCTTCTGTGTACGAATTTTTGTTAACATATTTAATAACATAGGTAATTGACAGAATCTCGCCTCTGTATTTTTTCAGGAGCAATTTGTAATCCCCATTTTGGCAAATCATTCTTTACTTCTTTAAACATTCTTTCTGAGCTACTTTAGTTTCCTACCTCAGTACTGGTTAAATACTGAGAAATATGTTTTGCTTGACAAATTAAACACAATTAAATCAATTCCATACATGAAGCCAGAAACCCAGAACTCACAGCAGGGAGCATAAACCAGAGGCTGCACAAGTCACCACATGGCAAGGAACCACGCCAGGGAACCATGCCAAGGAATGCAGCAATGGGGGTCGGGAACATGCATGCTTTGGGGATATTTTGACGTTTCTGCATGCATTAAGCTCTGTTGTGGTGGAGGTTGTACAAAAAACTGCTTAAGTAAAAGCAAACAATGTGGGCAGAGTTGGGAGACATTCTGGGCCATGGACAGGCTAGGTCTTTAGGCCATCAACCCAGGAGTTGTGGAGTCTGAATCCACATGGGCACCAAATGAAGAAGGATGCCTAAAAGAAATCCCACACTATTTCAGAATTGCAATAATAATTGGTTATTTATTTAGGGGTAGACTCACAAATCAGAATCCTCTGCTGGAATGGAGAACAGCAACCAAATTCTGCAGACTGAAAAGAGAGCAGTCATGTGCTTTACATCAGCATAAATAGTATAAGAGTATACTTAGGCAAGTGGATGGGTAACTTAAAGGCTACTGGCTGTAGGATTTCCTACAGCATTTATATTACTTTATTATTTTTTTGAAAAATCTTATTTTATTATTTTTAAACTATTTTTATGACCGTCTACTCTTTCACTTTTTTCTTAAGCCTGTGTACGTATTAAACACATTGTAACCTGTTTAGAGTCTTTTCCTCCTGGATCTATAAATATTTTGCCCATGAGCAAAACCTAAATGACTGTGCAGGTCAGCTCATGGCATGATGCTGTTTGCCTCCACACCCTAGAGCCAAAAAAACATAGAAATGCCAAATGTCTTGTGATTACATAGTGGAAGGATCCTATGAATGCAGTTACTGTGGTCTCTCCAAGTTCTCTTCTAATCTCCAGCCCGAGTAAACCTGCATCAAATAATTATCAGTCTCTTGGTTTCTGCTTGAATCATATCCATGCCCCATTTTAGAAGGAAAATAGCCTGATTAGGATATGGCTGCTTTTGTGTAGACTGGCCTGCAAGAGCATGCACACTAATAGCTTCCACTGGGCCAACATTGAGTTCTTCATCATGCTTTTAGATTACTGATGTGGCATTGTCTGATCCATGGAACGAATAGAAGGAAAACCATAGACTCATTCACTGATGTCCATGGGACACAGTGTGTGTGGGGTGGTATAGGCAAGCATGATTTCAGCAATAAATGAGTCTATAGCTACATGATTCACTATTCAGTCAACTCCCAATATTTGTGTCATTGATTCTGTACCTTTTCCCTCCATCCTCCCTCCTTCCCTCCCACCCTTCCTCCCTTCCTCAAGGTTTGTCCAAGCAGGGTCACATGCAACATCTGGTGCCCAACATGGGGTTCATGGATTTTGTGATGGCATTGATCTTGACCTCACTTTAATCAGAGAATAACTTTTGGATTGCTGAGGTTGTTTTCTGGGTCAGAATGTTTGTTTCTAACACTATGTTGACTGATCCTAGGTTAGTATACTTTTACTTTTTTCTCACTTTCTAAAAGACTTCTGTAGTATGAGGCATGTGGGCTGTGTCCTTTTGTTCGGCTCCTGGCCGCCAAAATAATTACACAGAAGCTGTGTTTATTTAAACTCTGTCTGGTCCATTAGTTTTAATCTCTTTTTGGACAACTCTTACATCTTGAACTAACCAATTTTTAATAATTTGTATTCACCATGAGGATGTGGCTTACCGGTATGAATCTAACCAGTGTCCATCTTGGGCCAGAGAAGCATGGCGTCTGTCACACTGCCTTTTCTCCCCCAGCATTTCGTTCTGTCCACCTAAGGGCTGCCCTATCAAAAGACCAAGGCAGTGTCTTTATTTAACCAATGAAAGCAACAGAAATACAGAAGGACCTCCTACACCATTTTTTTCTGTTTAAACAAAAAAGAAAGTCTTTTATTTTAACATAGTAAAATTATATATAACAAAACAGTTATCAAGTAAGAACTACAGTTACCATATTTAGATCTATTTTATCTTTTATCATAACAATGGGAAACTATAACTATCTATCTATTTTTTAACTCCAAAAGTATATAATATTATCTAAGTAAATGAGAAGTAAGCAACTTCCAAAACTCTAGAAATGGCAGAGACATCTCGTTGCCTGAACAGTCACCCAAAGTTCTTTTGTACTGTTGGTTCATCCATCTTTAGCCTACAGGCCCATAGTATCCAGTAGACATTTTTATGAAGTAGGAAAATTTAAAGACAGTTCAGTCACTTTCTTTTATGTCCTGCAGAATGTCTTGTATACTCTTTCATGAAGCAGGATAATAGATTGGTATTTGTGAGTTATTGTTTATAGATAATTACATTGGAATAGATCCTTGCATATGGATACAAAGTTAAATTATATTAAATATTATATGCATGCATGCTCCTACCTCTGTTTAAAACATTTTTATGTATTAATATATATATTGTATTGATATATATTTTTTTACCATATTGCAATGTATACTTGTACATTGCTTACATTTGGAGGATCATTGTCCTCATTTATTGCACAGTTGTTTATTCTCTTAGTCTTTAAGTTAAGTATTAAGAATTGTATATCAATAGTCATCTATGTTTCTCATATTTATAGTTAGACTAATCAGGTTCTTTAGATACATAGAGATTATATTCTGTATAAATAATCTTCAACCTCTTCAAAAAACTGTAAAAAAATGGCATTTAATCTAACCTAGAGTTCTGTGGTTGTGAGACACAAGCACTCCTAACAACACTGATCTATTCCCAAAAGATTGTTGAGCACCAAAGAAATTCCACTTGGAGCTTGTCTTCCACTTGGCAAAACCAGCTACTGGGTAAGGTACTGCCCATACCTCAACTACTAACAAAATACATAGTATCCAAAAATAAATAAACAAAACTGTCAAATCTTACTAAAACAGGGTAAGATGGTTTTAAAATATTCCTTGCCTTTAAAAATAATCTGTCAGTTATTCTAGACCTTAGCCCAAGTTGGTTGCTTCTCGCTACAAACGTGACTTTGGGTGATTGCCCAGGTAGCTAGTTGTCTCTGTAATTTGTTATATATTTTGAAAGTTATTTGATTGTACTTCCTAATTACTCAGGTAATGTTATTTCCCTTCTCAGATCTTCAATGGGGTTAAAGACTAGATAAATGTAGTTACTTTCCTCTCATGACTTGGCCAAGTTATTTATTATATAAGACTTAAACTAGTTAAAATAGGATATTTGTTTTTATTATATATAATTTTGTAGTAGGTTTAAAACTCTCTTACTTAAACAAAAGGGGACGGTGCTGTGGGAACTCTTTCCTCTCCTTTGGCCAATAGCCTTTAAGATACCAGCCCACTGGGGCATGGTCAATTTCATTTTAAAAAGCGGCAGCAGCCCTCTGGCTCGCCCTCTTGCTTCTGGCTCCCATTCAAACTGCTAGACTCTCTGTTTCCTGTTTGCTATGAGAGGATTGTGGTGTAGGACAGTGTTCTGTAAGTTTTTTCCCCTCCAATAAATAACCCCTTTCAATCCAAACTGGTGTGGGATTGTTTTGCAGCATTAGACTTCTCTTCATGCCTGCAAGGCATTCCAATGTACCCTTCTTGGTGGCTTTTTAGGTGAGTTGGCCCATGCATATTCTATATCCTTGGTCCTCATGATGGTGAGCTCCCCTCCCCTCTCTCTCTCTCTTTCTCTCTCTCTCTCTCCTGTGTCTGTGTGCTACCCATGGTGCACTAGGCAGGGGCGTCCACTACTGCTCTTGGTTCACCAGGTGCCTTAATATAAGGACTAACCCCCTGGAGGTAGAACCCCATGATGCTCCACAACTTTCCCCTCTCATCCAGAGACACTGTATAGGCATACAGCCATGGCCTAATGAACCTTTACTAAGTGTAAGACACTTGCATTTAACATATTTCCTGTTTTGTTTATGCCTAACTTTGTCTATTTAGACTTTGTTCTTGCTTTTCCTGAATCTACTGCTATTAAGAGAATGGATAACTTATCCTCTCACTGAAAGAAACATCAAGTGAGGACATTAAAATTAATATTGGTCAACAGTGGCCTTAAGGATAAGAATGGAATTCTGGAGGATTTGGGGGATGAGGTTGTGGTGTTGGCCACCTGGATTTCTCTTGAAAACATGCAGGAGCCTGACCTCAGGATGGGCATGCACTTTCTGGACCAAAAGCATGAGATCGGCTCAAGAGTGACTCCCTCTGCTTCCCTTGTCCCCATCCTACTAGCCATCATTGCCAGTCATAAATCCCCCATCCAGAGGAAGTAATAGCTGCTCACAGTAAGCATTGTCAGCAACAGTCCAGTGTTAACCTCTCTACTACTGTGACACCACATATTCATGAGGCTCCTTATTCCTGCTCGGAGGAGTCATACCACTCACATCAAGCAGTGCCCTCCAAACCAACATGTTCTGTCGACAGAGGTTTCTGTCCTGCTTGATCCTTCAGCTGTTCTGTCCCAAAGAAACACACAGAAGTGCACATTAATCATAAAGTAGTTGGCCTAAAAGCTCAGGCTTCTTATTAACTAATTCTTACATCTCAAATTAGCCCATTATTCTTCTCTGTGTTAGCCATATGGCTTGGTTCCTTTTATTAGTGAGGCAGCCTCATCTTACTTCCTCTGTGTCTGAGTTTTGACTGCAGACTGAACCTTTTCTCTTCCCAGAATTCTCCTGTTCTGGTCACCCCACCTATACTTCTTCCCTGGCTTCTGGCCAATAAGCATTTTATTTAAATACAAGTAACAAATCTTTACAGGGTAAAGGGTACAAGACCATTGTCCCACAGAACTTTCCCTTTTTTGTTTAAAAACAAGAATTCTGAATCTAACCTCCTTTGTTTAACTTTTTTTCAGACTATTATCCATAACAACTTCTATCCAACACTATGAACAAAATCCTTTCAGCGGGGGGGGGGAATATGGGCATAATTTTCTATGCTTCTTTCATCTGATTGGGGGCACTAATCATCTTATGGGTACCTACAGAGAAATGAGAGCTATGGTCAAGTCCTGACTGGAGTATTCTGTGAGGCTTGATCATCTCAGACAGCAGTATTGAGGCTGTTTTGGATGTAGAGTACAGACATCTGTGCCATCCATTCCTATCAGACATTATCAGGGGGGTCTTCCTTGATCAAACCTGATTTTTCTTAACCCAGAATGAATCCACATCCTCTCATTTCTTGTGGAAACAAAAGCAGAATCTCTTCTCCAAAGTAACATATCTTTTGACTTAAGTTTGAAAGTCATAGCAATATATATATATATATATATATGTATAATGTTAGATTAATCAAACAGCATTTATAATCAAATGTTTTTTAGTCATTGTTGCTCCTTCCTTAGCCTTCAAACAATTCAAAGACAACACAATAACATACAGTATCCAGATTCTCTGTGTAATTTCCATCTTTATGTGGCTTTATTTTAAACTCTATATCTTTTATTTTTAATTTTAATTTATTGTTTTTTGAGACAGGGTTTCTCCGTGTATTTTTGGCTGTCCTGCAACACACTCTGTAGACCAGGCTGTCCTTGAACTCACAGAGATCTGTAGTAATGAGGCGTGCGGGCTTGATTTTGGTCCCAGTGGCTGCCCGGTGCCTGGCTAGCTTATATCTGAAATAATTACATGGAAACTGTATTCATTGAAAAACTGCCTAGCCCATTAGCTCTAGCCTCTTATTGGCTAACTCTCACATATTTGTTTAGCCCATTTCTAATAATCTGTGTGTCACCATGAGTTGTGGCTTACTGGGAAAGATTCAGCGTTTGTGACCTGGGAGCTTCATGGTGGCAGCTCTCTCTAACTCTGTCCCCTTCCCAGTATCCTGTTCTCTTTCCCTGTCTATCTAAGTCCTGCCCTATCAGAAGGTCAAGGCAGTTTCTTTATTAACCAATAAAAGCAACCCAAATACAGAAGGACCCTCCTACACCAGAGATCTGCCTGCCTTTGCCTCCCAAATCCTGGGATTAAAGGTGTGTGCCACCACACCCAGCTTATCTCTCTTTTTAAAGAACTTTATCCTTTTTCTTTTCTCTCTCAAGCCTACATATATTTTTAAACACACAGTGACCATTTAGAGGTTTTCATTGTCTGAATCTATCTTTACTGTACATCTCTTTTTTTCTAACCACGAGTCTTTAATTTGCTAAGCCATTTGGCTAAGATTAAAGCCAAATTTTATTGCTAGATACATACCATTCCTTAGCTTTCTGAGCACCTAGTTTCATGGCAGAGGTACTGGACAAAGCCATGTTTATTGCCAAACTCTATGGAGTATCAAGATCCATGCCACCACCACCAAGAAGCATGCTGCCAGCTATCCATAAACACCATTTAAGTGTTATGTGGTGGGGGCCTCTCAAAAGAGCTGAAGGGTTTTTGCAGCTGAAGCTGAGTCAGGAGGCCTCTCTTAAATGAGATGCACATGCCTCTAGCAAACAGAGCCCACTGGAGAAAATGCTGCTACCAAGATGCTTAATTCTGTTTTTTGTGTCTAGAATTACTTCCCAAACTCTGTCGGGTTTTAAATGAATTTAGTTGTCCATGTTGGTGGCATTTGTTGACAGAAGTTTCTGTCCTGTCCAATCACACAGCCATTCAGACCCAAAACACACAAAGGTCTATAATAATCATAAACTGTTTGGCCTATTCGCTCAGGCTTCTTATTAACTAATTCTTTTTTTTTATTGTGGCAAACAGGGCAGACAGGCATTGATTCAGTTTTGCTGACTCTTTCCCACCTCATATTTGCATTGAATATACCTTATTCTGTTTTTTTTACATTTAATTTTTTTATTATTGCATTATAAATAGTATCATTCAAAATTTCCACCTCCTCTTCTCCTCCCATTTCCCTCCCGCTCCCCCACTCCCCCTTCCCTTTTCCCCTCCAGTCCTAAGAGAGGGCAGGTTACCCTGCCCTGTGGGAAGCCCAAGGCCCTCTCACCCCTATGACTTATCTACTGTTTCAAACTAAGTTCTAAGCATCCTTACATGGTGAATAATTAACAAACTCAAGGGAGGCACTCAAGGAATGGCATGGATTGACAGTTCAATGTGGTATATAGCCTCTTAGAAAGTCTGAGTGTGGGGTGGGTGGAGACTCAACTCTTCCCAGTTGTGGAGGAAAGTCAGGTTCTTCACTATTTTTTTCTGCTTCCTTTCACCTGGTGGCTCACTCACTGACAGCTATTGGTAGCACATTGTTTTTCAGTTCTGACTTTAGTTTTGGAGGGAACTACACCCAAGATATATGGTGAATTAAATTTCCTTTTCTGGAGGAAAAGGAGACAAAAAGGGAGACAAGAAGATGGAATGAAGGAACGAGAAGATGATAAAAAGAAAGAGAGAGACAGAGTCAGGATTGCAGTTGTAAGGCACATCCACTTATAAGAGAGAAAAATGAGGAGAAAGCAAAATCAACACATTTCTTGAGTCTATTTTGTTTCTAAATTAATCATCTTTTATTAACTATGGAATGATCTGTCATCCTAATGAGGAATAATTACAAATTTCCCCCTACTTTCAGGCACTTAACTTTGTCTTGGAGATACACTGATAAGAAAAAACAAAAAAAAATGTACTCAGATTCCTGCTATCTTGAAATGTTTTATTCGTGTGAACTAATTAAATAGCCACATGCACCAGTACAACTGTGTAGGAGTGAGTACAATGAAGGACAGGTGCATGCTAATTGTGCAAGCATCCTTGAAGAAGTGACACTTTGAGTGGTTACCTGAAGAAGAACAACAAAACACACAAGTTAATAGATGAAAAGAGAAAACAAAACTTCAATGGATGGATAGATGGAGTATTCTGGAGGCTGTATTGCTGAGGAAAGAATGGTGATTTTGATGAACTCATAGGCACCTTGACAGTTTGGTATAGATTTAAGTGGAAATGTGGCCCTTATAAGGAGAAGTCACAAGATGTTTGGCATGTAAGGAACAATGTGTCTATAGGTGTATATGCAAGATTGTGAGGGAAGTTGCCAACAAGCTAAGAAAACTATCTAATAGGGAAAAGAAAACGCATGAAGAACCCAGGAAGAATGCTGTATAAAATAGTGGAAGCCAGCACTATAGGCAACTGAGGAAGCTGGGAGCAGGAAAGCTGGTGCTCCCAGGGAAGAACACACCAGTTGGTTGTCAAGTGCCAAATGGTCAGCCCTGAAAATGTACTTACAAGTAACAATGCATACTGAGTAGGTTACATTTAGGATATATACATATATATATATGATATACATGTATGCATATACATACATGCATCCCATAGAAATGAAAATGAGGCCATGGGTTTGAAGAAAAGCAGGAAGGAGTACATGGGATGTTTGGAGAGAGGGAAAGGGAAGGAAGAAAAGTAATTATAATCTCAAAAATGTAAAATAAATCTGATAAAAGTAAATAAAACAAACAAGGGGTTATGAACACATGAAAAGCATGGGGTGTGTAGGAGTCCCCTCCCAGCATAATAATCAAACATACAGAGTAAAGAAAGTATATTGAGAGCTGTAAAGGAAAAGGGCCAAGTAACATATAAAGGTAGACCTATCAGAATTATACATGACTTCTCATTGGAGACAATGAAAGCCAGAAGGACATGTTCAAGCATTATGCAGACATTAAGAGACCATAGATGCCAGCCCAGACTACTATACCCCACAAAACTTTCAATCACCATAGAAGGACAAAACAAGATATTCTATGACAAAACTAGACTTTACCAATACCTTGCCACAAACACAGCCCTACACAAAATACTAGAAGAAAAACTCCTACCCAAGGAAGTTGGCTACACTAACAAAAACACAGATAATTGATGGTCGCATAGTAGCAAATTCCAAAGGAGGGGAAAAATGCACAAATTAACATCATCAACAATGACAACTAAATTAACAGGAGATAGCAATTACTGGTCATTAATATCCCTTAATATGAATGGACTCAACTTACCTATTAAAAAGGCACAGGCAAACAGATTGGATACGAAAAACAGAATCCATCCTTCTTCTGCATACAAGAAACACATCTCAACCTCAAAGACAGACATTGTCTCAGAGTAAAGAGTTGGGAAAAAATATTCCAATGAAATGGACCTACAAAACAAGTGGGTGTATATATCCAAATATCTAATAAAATAGACTTCAAGCTAAACTCAATCAAAAGAGACAAAGAAGGTCATTTCATATTAGTCATAGGAAAAATCCATCAAGAGGATATCTCAGTACTGAACATCCATGCTCCAAATACAAGGGCACCTTCATATGTAAAAGAAACACTTCTAAAGTTGAAATCATACACTAAACCCCACACATTAATATTGGGAGACTTCAATACTCTACTCTCACCACTGGACAGGTTAGTCAAAGAAAAAATGAACAGAGAAATAAGGGAACTAATGGATGTTTTGACTCAAATGTACAAAACAGACATCAACAGAATATTCCATCCAAATATAAAAGAATATACCTTTTTCTCATCAGCTCACGGAACCTTCTCAAAAATTGACCAAATACTCCGTAACACAACAAACTTCAACAAATACAAAAAAAATGGAATAAACCAATGTACCTCATCAGATCACCATGGTTTAAAAGTAGAAGTCAACAGTAATACTAGTTCCAGAAAACCCATAAACACATGGAAATTAAACAATGCTCACGTGAATCATCAATGGATCAAGGAAGAAATAAAGGGAGAAATTAAAGACTTCCTAAAATTCAGTGAAAATGACCACACAACATACCCAAATTTATGGGACATAATGAAAAAAGTGTTAAGAGGAAAGTTCATAGCACTAAATGTCTACTTAGAGAAGCTGAATAAATCACACACTAATATATTAATAGAACATTTGAAAACATTAGAACAAAAAGAAGCAAACTCACCTAAGAGAACTAGATGGCAGGAAATAATCAAATTGAGAGCTGAAATGAACAAAATAGAAACAAAGAAAGCAATACAAAGAATCAATGAGACAAAGAGTTGGTTCTTTGGGAAAATCAACAAAATAGACAAACCTTTACTAACTAATTCTTACATCTTAAATTAGCCCATTATTCTTGTCTGAGTTAGCCATGTGGATTGCTCCCTCTTATTAGTGAAGCAGCCTCATCTTGCTTCCTCTGTGTTGGGGTGACAACTGCAGACTAAACCTTTTATCTTCCCAGAATTCTCGTGTTCTGATAACACCACCTATAATTCCTGCCTGGCTACTATCCAATCAGCATTTTAGTAAAATACAAGTATCAAATCTTTTCAGAAGAAAGACTATTGTACCACAGCAATGTTTAATCCTCCCAAATCCCCTTCTAGCCTTCACTCCTCCACTCCAGTACCCACGGCAGGAACATTGGTACAAAACTTGCCACATCATATAGCCCATGGCACCCCACTCCCCCCACTGCTTCCCAGTCTGTGTTGCAGCATCATCCCTGGCCTCCAACATGCCAGAAGGGTGTCCAAACATGACCTTACATGTTAACATGGGATTGAATACAGTCAACCAACCATGGGTGTTTATAACACTTATGATCTTTCTTTTGTCCACAAAGCTGTTAACAAAACTGTCCCAGACTCTCCCTACTTTGAACAAGTCCTTCAAGAATGGGCTGTGCAGCTACAAACCATTATGCCTGGTACCATCCTTTTCAGGCTATTTTGGAGCCTGTGGTCTTCCTTAATTGGCACTCATTTTATGATGACCAGGTGGATTCACAGGACCATGTTAACCTTCACTATGGGATTGATACCATGCTAGACATGCTCACCAAGTGTGGCCAATATATTGATTCAGTGTCCAAATCCACCACTGGCCAATGGTGCTTATTTCCAGTAGGTCTCAGACCTGTCATTTAAGTCCCTTAAGACATGCACTCCTCATGACCCTTGTTTATTTCTGCAACCTTGTTCAATTTTCTGGGGAACAGAGGTGGCAGAATAAATAGTGGATCTGGGCTCAACCTGGGAAAGATTGATTATACAGTTGACATGAGAAGGGCTTAGTGCACATATCCAGGATGTTTGCCATAAGAATGGGACCCATAAATGGATGCTGGCCACCAGTGTCCTTGACTCTGATTCTGGCTCTATTCCTGCCTTGACTGTCTTCATCAATGCCCTCTTGTCAGACAGTCAATGATCGGAATGATGGGGCCCTTCTGACATGTTAGACTAATCAAGTTTGGGCAGTGATAAGTCCAGCCACCTATGGCATTACTATGCTAACACATGTCTAAAGACATATTCTCCCAAATGCAACAAAGGCTTTCATGAGCTAACAACTGTTGTTCACAACCTTTGGACAACCCTGCTACTTTAAACTCCTATTGAGACATCCCTCAGCCCCACCAGTAAAAGGGAATGATCCCATCCCCAAGGTATTCTGGATCCTGCCTGTTTTCTTCCACTCCCCTATGATGACCATATATCTGGATAGACAATCGATTAAAGGGTTGATGGACATGGAAGAGAATGTTACCATCATCACAGAGACTGAAGCTCTCCTGTTCCCCCACTGGAAGTTTCAGACTGGCTCCTCCATCAGCAGGGTGGGCAGACAACAGGACTCCCATGCCACCATATGGCTTGTCCACTGGAAGGATCTTGCAACCAGGGCTCCTTTTCCTTCAAAGTAGCTAATGTCCCTCATAACATTTGGTGGAAGGACATTTTGGAAGACATCGGAGTCATTCTATCCATGGATTATCATGCATTTTTGATGACCACATGACCCCTGACAAAATTGCCTCTCAGTATGCATCCCACCCCTTTCTCCAACAGAACAACACCCCTAATTCTAGAGGACATTTCCTACATAGAAACCAAGAAAAATTTATTACCAGATCTTATACCCCTCTCCTGGCTTTCTAATGGTGATGTCTGGGTGGAACAGTGACCCACTAATGAACCCAAATTGTGGACACTTAAAGAGTCAATCAAAAAACAATTAGGCATTTGGAGTCACCCATAAATAGACACAATACCCATTTTTTGTTATCCAAAAGATGTCAGGCCATCACCAATTATTCAAGATCTGCATGCAATTAATGATCAAATGGGAAAGATGGGGACAACACAGCTCACTCTGTCACAGGCTAGTAACATACCCCTTTCATACCACATTTTTGTCTTTGATTTTAAGCACCCCTGGTGCCTGTGGACAGATGTTGCTTTGCCATTGTAGTCTGGGAACTTAATATAAAAAAAATAGCCCAAAGACACCAATGACTACCTTAGAGCTTGAAAAATAACTGCCAAGTTTGTCTCAAAGGTCTTACAAAAAAATCCAGAGGAAGTCATCTTCATCCATTATATGGATGATATTATTGCACATTCTAAAGCCACCTATCTATAAAGGGTGTCTCAAGTTCTTTTTTTCTAATAAATTTTTATTACTTTGTAAATAATACAATTCACAATTTCCACTTCCTCCCCTCCTCCCACTTCACTCCCGCTCCCCCACACACCTTTCCCTCCTCCCCCTCCAGTCCTAAGAGAGGGCAGGTTACCCTGCCCTGTGGGAAGTCCAAGGACTTCCCCCCCTCCATCCAGGCTTAGGAAGGTATGCATCCAAAAAGAATAGGATCCCAAAAAGCCAGTACATGCAGTAGAGACAAATTCCATTGCCATTATCACTGGCTTTTCAGTCTGCCTCAATTGTGAGCCACATTCAGAGGGTCCAGTTTAGTCCAGCTGGATTTGGTGAGCTCACCTTAGCTCAGGCACACTGTCTCAGTGGGTGGACCAAACCCTCGTGGTCATGACTTCCTTGCTCA
>PVIU01031078.1:0-15310 GCA_004026605.1 Ondatra zibethicus
AATAATTTACTTTTATCCTGTTCAAAGAATTGCCTTTTGATTTATTTTCTCTCTAAAGGAAACAAAACATGCTTGTGGTTATATAAAAAGAAACCAGTTGAGCTTTTATTCCAAAGAACTGATTGACAGGATACCCAACAAACTAAGCACCAGTCAATATTATGCTTTTCTCCTCCCTCCATCTCTGCTACGGGAGTTGGGGCAGTGGAGACCAGAGAAGAGAAAACTGGACCAATGAACATATATGGCTGCTTATGCCTCCAGACTCATGGTTGAGTGTACTACCTGCTCAGTGGTTCTGGCTCTCAGCCAGGTGATTTCTGGATCTGTCCATGGCTCACGCAAATGGAAGGATGATCTCCTCATTTGCTACATATGGGATCAAAATCTCTAAGATTGGAGTCAGGAATATTTAACAAGAGTCCCAGGAGAAAGGCTTTTTAAATACTTAACTATTGAGCAGATCTTTAAAAGTGTTTGACACCAAGTACCTTTGAATGTTGGGTGCCCTGCTTATTAAAGATGAGTGGATTTTCCCAAATGACCTCCAACTCCTAGAGGCAACAGAGAAAGTGCTGAGGTTGCTTCATAAGCACAAAGGGTACTTGTGTATACTATTCTGGGTGCAATTGTGGAAAGTCCTACAAGTCCTCTCTAGTCACTTGTTCATACCCCTTTTGAAGCCTTCACATTTAGTGGCCTACATGTGAGTATTCACTATTTATGGGATAAAGGGTCCTGTCCCAGGTTCGGTCTCTAAAGATCAGGCATGCTGAAGATGATGGCCTTTACCTTGTCCATGTTTGTGCTTGTTATTGATGACAATCTGCACGATGGTCCCTGATGCTTGCTGGGAATCCATAAGAGCTCCCCGGTGACTTCTTCCCCCAGGAAAGCGAGGAGGACCCCCAGCTTGTCTGCTTGGTGGAGGATCATAGGGAGAACGGAGATAAGAATGTCTCTATAAATGACAAGAAAAAAAAATCAGTCCAAAACAAATATCGACAATAAGATGGCAGGACTTTTTAGTGACGAACTCCATTCTTAACTGTATGCCTTCCTTAATGAACAAAGGTAAGACAGTGATCGCAAGAAAGCAGCACTGGCAATTTGCTGAGCTTTCCCTCTCTCCTTGTAGACTCGACTAGATTTGCAGAGAAACTTGCGAGGCAGAAAACAGCCCCAAAGCTAAAGCGCCTTCTTGCTAAGAGACTCACATTTCCCACTTTAAGAGTTAGTCTGCAACACAAGGCAGAAGGTAACAGGTCACAGGAAAAGTCCAAAGCGGTGTTTGAATTACGAGGAGAGATGCTTGTTGGGGAGGGTTTGTGACCTGGGTCATGAACAGTGGGTAGACTTTTTTTTTTTTAAATAGGCAGTTTGTGGGGAATATTCCAGGCAGAAGTTTCCAAATTGAGAAGGTGTAGCAGAGAACATAGAGTCCTTAAAAGGGAACAGTTGAAGGATAACATTCCAAAAGGGGGTTGGAGCCAGATCATGGAGGACTTTAAATGACAAGCTAAGGGGTAAGTACTTTATTTGGTAAATGACAGAGGTGGGAGTATGGACGCCTTTGAGGGACTTTTTTTTTTTTAAAGTAGAGAAGTGGCTTAGTCAAGAGTCTGTTTCAAAGCACTAAGCCCTGTTATGTGTTAGTGAATTGGAGAAGAGGGAAAGGTGGAGGACAAGCAGGGTCCCGAGAATGTATACTGAGAGTGTAAACACAGGCAGTGAAAGAAGATCACACAGCAGAGCACACAACTGATACACAACAGTGGCGTGCTGCAAGTTCTACTGAGTCAAAGACTTGTTTTGTTCACTGCTATATCGTCGGTGCTTAGACCGATGTGTAATAGCTATATTGTACTCACCCCTAACTGTTGAGTGAGAAAAAGTAGTTTCCCCACTCTTGTGATACTAACAAAGCAACCACCATTGTTTCATCAAGAGATTGGGGCAATGACAAGCTCAGCTGTTCTTCTCCTTCCCTGAAGCT
Organism: Ondatra zibethicus; assembly: GCA_004026605.1. Taxonomy (NCBI): domain Eukaryota; kingdom Metazoa; phylum Chordata; class Mammalia; order Rodentia; family Cricetidae; genus Ondatra; species Ondatra zibethicus. The sequence continues at coordinate 1,997 of PVIU01031078.1, forward strand.
GAGATAGAGCGCAGATAGAAAGGGATGGCATGAATAAGAATGAAACCTTAAGGATTAGAGCATTAACACGCACTGATTTAGGGACACTGGATACGGGTAAAGAAGGGAAAGCCCATGGAAAGATTTCACAGGATGTTTAAAAGGAAGATCCTTAAACTCACTGATGGAGATAACAGACAGACTGAGATAGGGTATCCTTGACGCAACTTACCTTAAGACAAATTTATATTGCTATGTGTCATAAGCACATCTTTTGAAAAAAATTGCTTTGGGAGAAGGGGAAAGTGAACAGAAACTGGAATAAAAGGACTCTTTTAGATTCTGACATAAAACATTATTCTCTGTATCTAAGAGCCCCACTCTGGCACATGGCCATAACAATTCAGAAAAACAAGAATTCGCTCCAATTTGTTATCATGCACATGGATGGGATTCCCAGGGCAAATACTTCTCATTCCCATAATGGTTAATATGTCTCTTTCTGAAATAATCGGTCGCATTCCACAAAGGCCATTACAGGCTGTTCTTTCCTTCCTGTTGTTTGACAACACTTTGCCAAAGCAACACGGAGAAGAAAGTTTGCCTGGTGGGTGTCCCGCTTCTGCTGAAAGAAAGGTGTTCAACAGCAATACAATTAAAGAGGGTCAGTGGCCTTGGAAAAGTTGCAACTACATTCACAATGGTGAGCACAAAATGCAAAACTCTGCTGTAGCACTGAGGGGTCCTATGGGCAATGGTTTCAAACCAAGAACAAAAACAGAAGCATCAGAGATTTTGAGCAGAGGATCTTTTGGCCCCACACATCCATCTTAAGTCTGATATGTCCCCACAGTCTTGTCTGTTAGAATACTTGGCTTTTGGCTGGTGCTACAGGCTATGGAACCTTTGAGATGTGAAATCTATCTGGTCGAGGTGGGTCACTGGACATGGACCTCTGAGACTTACACTCCCCTGGCCCCCCGTTCCAGTCTGGTTCTCTACATCTTGGTCCAGCTACATCATGTGAGGAGCTCCAATGATTGCTCCTGAGACTACAAATTCATCCATTCCTGTCACCGTGCCTCCTCTTCCATGATGGGCTGATACCTCCTGAAACTGTGTGTCAAATAATCTTTCTTCCTAAGTAGCTTCTGTTAGCTCTTTGTCACAGCATAAAGAGTAGCGACTAATACATCATGTCAGTCTTTGGCTTTGCAGGTAGAGAATCTGAGAATAGAGAGGAGAGCGAATGTATTCAGAATAACAAGGTTGAGGCAGGAACTGATGAGGCCATGGAGGGGAGCTGCTTACTGGCTTTCTCCCCATGGCTTACTCAGCCTGCTTTCTCAAAGAACCCAGGACCACCAGGCCAGGAAAGGCACCATTCATAATGGGGCTGCCCCCCCTTTTGATCACCAATCAAGAAAATGCCCTACAGGCTTGCCTACAGCCCATAGATAAATGATCAATCCACCTTAGAACAAAGGAAAATATTTATTTATAATAAAGTGGAACCATCTGGCCATTGTGGTCTACCAGTCCCAAATGTTCGCTCTTCTTGCTACAATCCTAGATTAAGTCATCCCTTATGGAAGTTAGGAGGAATAATGAGGCTGAAAGGCAAGATATGGGGCTTCTGAGGAGCATAAATGGAAGAAAAGAAGGAAAGCAAATGGATATCATTTACCAGCAAGCCCACTGAAGTGGTCTCAGTGCTTACTGTGGAAGCGGAACAGCAGAACGTGACTGGAGCTGACATTTTGAATGACATCTAGCTGACAGCAACTAAAGCAATTGCTCTCAAGTTCTTACCTAAGCAAAAAACTGGGTTGAAGGAAAGAGGCAACTCCCAACACAGAAAACTGAGACTGCTACCATACCTTGTTAGGATCTTTATACAGCCTCACTCTAGATTAGACAGAGTGGAAAGGGGAAAACCTTTCCACGATTGTGAGAATTCAATCTCTCTGGTGGAATACACGTTGCTTTTGTGAAATGCCTGAAGCATTGCTTTCCACCTTGTCCACAATTCTGCACTAGTTCCAAAGGAGCAGTGTTCAGAAAGCAATACTGTCAAGGAGCAAAGCAAACTGACACTATGTACTACCACTGCTGAAGCTTTGGTGTGGTGTTGGGAAAATGGAGTGTGCAAGTCAAAACTAGTCACCGTGATGGCAGTGAATGCTAGCCCAAGTGACTTGGTGATGTTTGCATCTGTCATTCAATAGCAAAGTCTGTGAACTCTGTCGTCATGCCCTCTCTATTTATGAAAATAGCTGCTCTATAATTACCTGCTCTCCTGATTTATTTCCAGTTTCTAAAGTTTGATAAAATCGCCTAATTTTATTTACTATTAAACTAATTCATGTCATGGAAAAACATGAAATAGCACAGATTAAGTTAGGAGGGCAAAGTCTGCTTTTCCCCATGGTTACTTCTGTCCCTCTATTACTATTCTTATCATGGTGATATATGACTTTTAAGATAGTTTTCATTTATACGTTTGTAAAAGCACACACACATTTTATATTTGTTTTATTGTATTTTTGAGTTTTTCTACATTTAAGTACAATTTTCCTTTTAAAAATTATTACTTTATTTGCACTCTGTGTGTGTCTGTGTGTGTCTATGAGAGAGAGAGAGAGAGGGAGGGAGAGAGGAAGAGGGAGAGAAAGAGAGCATACATGTACAGTGGTATGGATGCTTGTGTGTGGAGGTCAGAGGAAATCTTGAGTTGGTCCTCTCCATTCACCATGTGGGTCCTAGATATAGAACTCAAGCTTGACGGCCAAGTGCCAGCTGAGCCATCTTGTCAACCATGTTATAGTCATATTAATAGCTTTCACAGTATCCTAATGATTGGGTGTATATAGCCAAGCCTATATTGATACATATTTATGTTAATTTGTTAAATATATATGAAAACAATGCTACAGTGACATTTTAAAAAATAGTTCGGCAAGTACATTGAACACCTGTTTGTGTGTGATGACAAATACCTTGGAACTTGGAAACACTTTTATAAGTCCCCTAATGTGACCTGGAACATGCTCTGTAGACCAGGCTGGCCTCGATCGACCTGCCTCTGCCTTCTGAGTGCTGGGATTAAAGGTGTGTGCCACTGTCACCCGGCTTCCTTTTCAAATTTTAAGAAGTTTGAAGAATATCTCTTCTTAGGCATTCATTCTTAGAGATGTTCTGTTTTGTTAATTGATTAAATGTACACACTCACACACACACATATTTCTACTTGTCAGGCTTTTTCTAAGATTTGTGCTAACAACAGAAATAAGGGTAATGGTAGGAGAATCTGGCCTACAATCTTTGTTTTTCTTTCAACTGCATGACCAAGAACTCTCAGGTTTATAAGGAATCTGACCAAAAGGATGAAGTGGACTATATTAAAATCCCATAGAAACCATTCATTCTTGAGAATATGGGTGGTGACTGTCTTCCTTAGAGAGAACACACAGAATTGTCAGTCATCAAAAGAGAGCATCTACTTCTGATCTAGACAAAAGGCTATGCGTGTTCTTTGTTCATCTTCTTGCCCTAATTACAGATGATAAATGTTTAGAGGTCGGTGAAGACATCATTTGATTTTTTTTTTTTGAGGAAGGAGAAGAAAGTGATGTTAGAAATGGGTCCATTTTTTGGATTTGATGGAGACTTTTTTTCCATGGGGGAAAAAGCTTGGCTTGCTGCTGTAGAGTGTGGAAATATTGGAGCTCTTCACACTTACTGCTTCTCTGTTGGCAGGTTGCCGGAAGATATCACCATCAGAATGTTCCCACGACAATTCTCCATCCCCTGTTTATTAAAAAGAAATAAGAAAGAATCAAACATACATATAAGGGAAAACAATCACCCTTTTGACCCAGCCACATTTTTTAAATTATGCTTCTAAAGTTCTCAAGGCATTTTAGCTCTTGTGACTACCCTTCAAGAAACAGCACTGAACGATTAAAACAACTCAGAGGAAAGTTATCACTTTTTAAATAGATCAACTGGTAACATTATCCAGAATTTGGAATATAAAAGGGAAAATAATTGATTTTCTCCTCAATATAGCCATCATCATCACTTTCGTTTAATTTATTCTAGTGACAGTTAAGTATTTTACAGATCGTATTTAACATGTGTTTATACTACCCTTAAACAATGAATTTTGAAGTTTTAATTGGTCAAGTCTTAAGTTAGTCATTATGTCTATGAGAAGTCATGAACCGATTTAAAAGTAAATGTTAAACTTGCTATGATTATAGTATTTATGCGAGAAATATCCAAGATGCTGTCTTTTTATTTTTCTTTTATTGTTTTATAAATTCACATAAGTGCTCTATTTTCAATAATTGGTTCCATTCCTCCTTTCCCCTCTAATTGTTCTCATGTCCCTCCTCATTCACTCTCAAATTCATGAACTCTCCTTTAGTTATTATTATACACACACACACACACACACACACACACACACACACACACACACACAGGTATATAGATAGGGAAAAATCTAAAATTCATATGGAAGCCAAAGCAATCTTAAATAAAAAGAATAATGCTTAAGGGGGTTACCATGGCACAATTCAAGTTATATTACAGAACTATAATAATAAAACAGCACAGTACTTTAATTTTAAAAAAGTCTTTAATTTTGATCTGACACATCTTTAGATCAGTAGTTTTCAACTTGTGGGTCTTCACCCCTTTGGGGGTTGAATGACTCCTTCACAAAAGTTGCCTAAGACCATTAGAAAACACAGATATTTGCATTATTATTCATAACAGTAGCAAAGTTACAGTTATGAAGTAGCAACAAAAATCATTTTATGGTTGGGAGCCATCACAACATGAAGAACTGTCTTAAAGAGTTGCAGCATTAGGTAGGTTGGGAACCACTGCTCTAGGTCTATATGATCCATTATTTGGGTAGTACAACACCTATTACTGAAGTCTTCCAGAATAGCTGCTGTGGTGGAAGCAGGCCTGAGTCAAAAACCTCTGTGGACCAGGCATAAATCAGCGACCTCTGAGGTAGCAGGCCTGAGCCAGCAACCTCTACCAGAACAGGCCTGAGGCAGCAACCCCCACATGAGCAGGTACAAGGGAGCAACCACTGAGTGAGCAGGCCCAAGCCAGAGAACTCTGTGGGTCCAGGCGCAATTCAGGGACCTCCAAGGAAGCAGGCCTGAGCTAGAGAACTCTACAGGACTGGGCCCAAGTCAGGGACCTCTGCAGGAGCAGGCCCAGGCCAGGGACATCTACAGAAACAGGCCTGAGCCAGTCACCTCCACCAGAGCAGGCCTGAGGCAGTGATCTCCACAGGAACAGGTACAAGGGAGCCAACCGCTGAGGGAGCAGGCCTGAGCCAGCAACGTCCACTGGAGCAGGCCCAAGCCAGCGACCTCCACTGCAGCAGGCCTGAGCCAGTGACCTCTGCCAGAGCAGGCCCAAGTCAGTGACCTCAATGGAAGCAGGCCCAAGCAAGCAACCTCCATGGGAGCAGGCCCGAATGACCGCCAGTATTGTAGAGTGACTCCAGGGAGTGCTGAACAACCTCCAGGAACACCAAGTGACTTCTGGAGTGACTGGAACTGTGGCCTTGAATGCATCATGAGGTGCAACCATCTGAGCCTTGGATCCACTGGCACCTGGAAGACTGATTGCCAGAGACACAGCTCCAACTCCACCAATCAGAGGAAAAGATGGGTAGACAAGGTAAGACCACACTCAACACCACAAAGAGAAAGACAACACCAATAAAAACTAGTGGCCTTACAACAGCAAGACATGAATAATCAAATATAGATGAAGAAGAAGAGAATGACCTAAAAAATAACTTTAGGAGAATGTTTGAGGCCCAAAGAGGAAATGAAAAGTTCCCTCAAAGAAATGGAGGAAAAGATAAACAAAAATTGGAAGAAATCAACAAATCCCTTAAAGAAAACCAAGAAAAAGCAACCAAACAGGTGAAAGAAACGATTAAAGAACTGAAAACAAGAATAGAGACAATAAAGAAAACACAAACCGAGGTAGTTATAGAAATGGGAATTATGAGAAAACAATCAGGAACAGCAGAATACAAGAGATGGAAGACAGAACAGTTGCTGCTTCATTCTAAGCCAGGGTCTTGCTATGTAGTTGTGGCTAACCTGAAACTCACTATGTAGCCCATGTTGTTCTGGAGCTCATGGTCCTTCCTTCTGACTTAAGTTGGCATTACAGCTGTGCCTCACCACACCCAACTCAGAGTAACTGATTCTTAGAGAAAGTTTTTATGTCAAGGTTTTGGGAGACCTAAGCATATAAAAGATAAGGGTATTCATATGGTGATTGAAAATAAAAACAAATTGGGTAATTTTCAAGAAGCTTTGGTTACCTATGACTATATAAGCATATATGTAGGTATGTGTGTGCAGTGTGTGTGTGTGTGTGTATATATATATATATATATATAACATATATGTATGTATATATATAGATCAACTAGCTATTGAATGGGCTAACACAGAACATGGAATAATAGAAAGAATTTTCTGTTATAATTCATCTCCCAAGTTTTGAAAACTTAGAAACTAAATAGTAACATTTTAACTGTTTCAGATACATGTTAGTACTGTTGGGGAAATTTATGTAATTTTTCAGAACTTGAAAAAACTTGAAAAATAGTTTGATAACCTTCTGGGTTAGCCTCACACTTCTAGGATTATAGGCTGGAGCTACAGTGCCTAGCTCATTTACTTAGTTCTGATTGCCTAAAGGACTTAGTATCCTACACTGAAATGTAGAGAACTTGAGACATAATTTTGTCCAAGTGTTACATGGAACAGGCAGGAAACCAAAGCTCAGAAAGTAGAAGCTATTCATAGTTAAACAATGTTCACAGAAATTAACACCCAAATTGCAGGCCCCTAGATTCCTGAATCATCATGTTAATCTTATAAGAGCATGGTTTACTCTTTGTTATTTGTGATTGCATTGCCATCAAATGATGGAACCGGGAAACCTCTGATAACCCTGGTATTTCTTTTCCTCTCTTTTTCTCCTAAGTACTCACAAGTGCCTTATATTTTTAATATTTTGTTCTTTTTCTGTTTTCTACCATTATAATTCCACCATGAAAATCAAGATTTTTGTCTATCCTGGTTTTTGATGTAATAATACCACTGACAATAGCAATTGGCACATAGTATTTATTTAGCATTTGCTACACGGTTGAATAACAAAGCACTGTAAGTATTTTCCACTGCTAAATGTTTCTTGGTCCTTTGTGGACAAACTGTAAATTTCTTAAAATGAGAGGTTATGCCTTACACTATCTTTATATCTTCTTGGTCACTACTTTCCAAAGTGTGGTCCTTGTCATAATCTGGGAATTTGTTAGACACTAAAAAGTTTGGATCCCACCCCAGACCTACTGAATCAGAAACTATGGGATAAGCGCCAATAATTTAGGTTTTGATGAGCTCTTCAATGTAGTTGGATGCATACAGAAATTTAAAAATAGCTGGGCTGGAACAGCTGGTATATTGCTGGGTACATATCAGTGACTTAATATGTGTGTGACTGAACTAAACTGCAGTAAAAAAAATACCAAATTAAATGTGTGGCTGGAAGAACAGTTTGCTTTCTGTGTGGGTGCAGATGATAGGTGAAGACTAAATGAAGACCCATGTGGAAACTCTGGCTACAGTGAGAGTTGGCTATGACAGAAAATAATGCTGAAGAGTCAAATAACAAGCCTTGAATTCTGCATAAGTGGAAAGATTGATGCTATGACAAGTGAGACAAATTATGCTGGGCCCTTGCTCTCAAGATGCTCACATTCAATTTGGAAGTGACTGGACATCAGTTGAAGATGTAGTTTAAAAACATATGAAGGTCAGAAGCTGGAAAAAAATCCAAATGGAATATATATACGCTTAAGCCATATTGAGTTGGGAAGATGGACAAGTCAGATGGAATCATGGGAAAAGCACTGAAATGAACAATGACCTAAATTTTTTTAGCGGTAGATGCAGAAGTGTTTACAGGGACATTGCTGGTGTTGACAGAGCAACTCAGCTGAAATGAACAACATTTGCAAAGCAGCAGCACTTTGGAAATAGCAAGGCACACTGAAGTAAGCAGGAAGAAATCAGGTATAGTTTGAATAGAAATTTGAGATTGGGAAAATATGGAGCTGGTAACTGATGGGAGAGGAGTGGGAGAAGAGGGGGAAGGTGAGAGTGGGGTGTTGTGGAGGTTAAAGAGGGGATTTAAATAATTTGGGACATCAAAAGCAGGTTGAAAAGTTCACATTTCATTCTGTTATTAATTTTAAGGTAGAGGGTCCTATAGTACAAATGGTACCCAGGGAAGTGTCTTCTGGCAGCAGAGTGTAGCCTAGCTGGGGTTCACTAAAACCTTGGAGTCCAAGCAGGAGGCAGCTATAGTAGCAGGTGACAGGCCATGCTGTACAGCAAAAGAAGACTGATAGTAGATGTGATCAAAAAGGAAGAAAACAGAATAAAGTGACTGTCAGCTTGAGAAGCTAGAGAGGTGTTCAGTGTCCTTGACAGTGACAGAGTAGGGATAAATGAGATTTGCGTGCCCTGTTTTAGTTGGCAATGGTGGGTCTGAACCAAATAAAAGTAGACGAGAAAGATGATTATAAACTAGAGAGGGATTTAGCAGCAAATGGTCCAATGAAATGTAATAAAGCTACATGATATGGCTCCAAGCCAGATCTGAGCAGCTGAAGAGAGAAATGAAATTACAAAACAAGAATCACAGAGCAGCACTCTTCATCACATTCAGTTTTAAAGATTTCTTGACTGATATTAGCAAATGAGTGGTTTCTTAGCCTAGCCATCACAGAAGTTCAGTTTATTATTTGTAGGTACTGGAGTTTTGAAAGGGTTTCTCAATAAAGAGCCTTAAAGTACTTTGAGTTCAGTCAAACGGCAGAAGCATTACAGAAGCATGCAGTCACAAACAGGCAGAAACTTAAGACGGCAATGCAGATGAGATAAGACAGTGTCAAGCATGCAGCAGAAGATTAATTTCCTGTAACACAAGGGTAGATGGATGTGCCACAGCCCTGTCTTTGCAAATCTGAGGACTTGTGTAAAATGAAGTATCTTGCTAACTTAAAAATTGTTGGAGCTATTATTTCTGAGTATACAGAGAGAGATATTTTGTTTACTTATGCATTCTATACAATGTATTATTAATATATAAAATAACATATAATGCATAAATTATCTATACTACATATAGTAGGAACAGCTAGTATTTCTGTCACCTTTGAGATTTATTTGAAAGTCATCAAAATGACATTACCCAAGTTTGAACATTTTAGTAAATGGCTGCTAAAGGTTCCCACACTTCAGTTAACCTCTTTAATTGAAGTCATTACCAACATACTGAAATGATCATTTTAGATGTTCATACTTTGTATGTCTAAAAGTAGCTTTCTAGGCCTGGGTAGTGCCTGTTTGAATAGCTAAAAATAGATACTGCATATCCATTTATAATCTTAGCTATTAGATTGTGGGAAAAATAGGCACCAATACCCTAGAAAACTGTTTCATTTTCCTTACTCACTGGACAATTTGTCTTGAGTGATATGGAACTTTTTTCTTTTAACCATGGCTTTGAAAAAAAAGAACAGTGATTCTAATGGAGACAGATGGATTCTAGTTAATTCTGAGAAGCAACAAGATGTAATTTTAACCAATTTTTTAGACCAAAATGAAAAACAACTCTAGTGTACTGTATGTCAAACAATATTCATTTAACCTTAAAAGCCACATGTGTTGTTCATTCAAATCTCAATTATACTCTGAGTGGTACCCTATGGGGCTGGAATGGCTTGGCTTTCTGGTAATGGGAGAAATGGAGAACAAGTATTTGAAAAATGGTCAAAAGCTAGGCTGAATTTCAAACTGTTTATAACTTCCACAACTTCCATTAATCTCTGGTTTGCTTGAGTAGGTCAAAGAAGCAAATTCTGCTGTCTCAAAAAGACTATGTGTATAACCAGATTCTGATATACCCACGAAGACAGATCCCCAACAAAAAAAAAAAGTATGCCAGTATGTAATCACTTCTGAGCCACAGAGAAGATCAGAAATACGGTGGCAATAAGGCCCAACTTAGCTAGGCTAACCTAGTTTTATTGTCTCTCTCTTTTTATATGTCAGGCACAATTACTGTGACTTCATCTCTTTATTTCTGAAATGTCTGGTTAAATGGGGGAAAATTCTGTAGTTACTCTAATCATCATTTTAAAAAGACATGAATCATTAGGGTGGGGGTTGGTATCCCCATATTTTCGGAGGAGTGAGTTGAAACCAGCAGAACCATGGCAAACAGTGAAAGAGCTTTTGAAGGGAAAATGGAAGATCAAGCACAGAGAAAGCCAACATGAGATCTCCACCTGCCACGTGCAAGGCAATTACCCAGAAAAAATGAATAATACTTTTATAAAACTACATTGTGAGCCTGAACCCATTTGAGGCTGAGTTCCAGGAGGCACAGGGTACAGAAACCAGTAAGTGCCTGGTGTGCATATCAACACTCTAGTCTTTCAATGGTGATGTGGCTAGACAGATCCAAACCCATTGTTAAAAATGGGGCCATGGCTTCCAAGAGTCCCATACTAGCCCATAGAAACAGAGTCATCACAGAGCCTGTATTTTCCAGTAGCCTCACAGATAACAGAGTTCTCAAAGTTGTTCCATTTCCCCAAGTTGAAAGGCAACATAGATTAAATGGCTAAGAGAGCAGAGAAGAACTGCAGAGTCTGGCTGCAGATCCTAGCTTGTCCTCTTTCTCCGTGTGTGACTACGGACAAATCCATCAACCTCATTGTGAGTCATTTTCCTTATTATTAAAACAGATACAATAATGTCTACCTTATAGGCCTTTGAAGGATAAATGGGTTAGTGTATGTAGAAAATGCTTGGAACAGTGCCTAGCACATGGAAATTATCATACAGGCATTGTCTATTGCCCTTCCTCCATTCCTTTCTCTCTATTGCTTTTTCCTCCTTCCCCTCAAAAAGAGCTGGGAAAAACCCATAGCGGGAAAAACCAAGCCTCGGTAACTCCTACAAATGTGTAGGTGTTTAACAGAAGAATGAGTTTAGATTAAATAAGCATGCAGAACCTAGTAAGGAGATAATTTATGCCCTCCTATAGAAAGCAACAATTTGTTTCTGAATCATCAGATGTCAAGATTCTGGATATGAACATATATACACAGAGATATACACAAGACATACACACACACACACACACACAGGAGTTCATATTTTCTAAGCTTGCTTAAGTTCTTTCATATTTATGCCAGATCTCTATTTTTATGTTTTTAGGGCAAAAGTTTTTGTATATTACTTAAAACCCTTTATCTCATTTAGCTAAAACAAAACTCCAGAAAGTTACTATCTGCTTCATTGGGAAGCAGTTCAATTTTCATAGTTATAAAGTATAGTGTTCAAATTCCACGTATCCAAATAGAGTTTTGTACTATCATAACAGATTTAAAAAATAATAAGTAAGATACAGAAGGGAAGCTACATGATCTACCAATGTTGATGCCTTGGTCACCCTGGAAATGAAAAGGAGTAAGGTCTTTTTTCTTTCTCTCTATGGGCAGTCTTTGGCTTTGGTTTATCTGAAGAAGAGTGGCATCTTTGATGGAAATAGGAGGCATGCATCTGCTTTTAGCAGCCAAAAGAAAAAGAAAGTGAATGTAGTCCTGCTAGCTGTGAGAAACAACCAGGTGATTATTACACTGCCCATGTAACCTGTGCTGCGGCAAGAGCACATTGTAAAGTCTTATGGTTAGAATCTGGGTAATTGTCAAATAATATGCCTCTTCTTGGCTTTACTTTTCTTTCTCATGGGCCCTTACCATTTGCTTATGTTAGCAAACAAGAATTAAGATTAATTCCTATAAAAGATTGAGTCTAGGCTCATGGAAACTATTCTAATGTGAGCAATGGGCACATCCAATGGTGAGCCTCTGGCCAGCCAGAAGATTCCTAGAAGTACAGGGGGGTGGGGCTAAGGAAAAGTTGCTTTAACCACCAGTAAAGAAACAATTGCTGTGAAATACTGCCCTGGGAATTCTTTATTTTTATAACCAGACTCACACAATCACACACAAAAAAACTACAACTCCACAAAAGGATGGAATGTTATTGATCCTGACGGGATATCCCAGATGGCCAATTAGGACACTTGACTACTAATTTAAATTCTATAGGAAAGCCAGTGCTGTCCCATCCACTGTCTAAAGGAAGAAATAGCCTAGAAATAAGATACATTCCAAAAAAGAACATGATGTCCAACAAGTGGGGGCCCTGAGACAGTTCACCATCACGTAGAAATAAATTCTGAGAGCAAACAATGGGGAGAAAACCAAAACAACCCAGGAAGTTTCCATGGAAGAAGAATGGTTTTAGTTGGGGAAAAAAGCAGGCATCAATGGAAAATCTCTAAGATGGTTCCATATTCCTGACCACAAGTGATGCACTTTATAAAAGATATTACTAAAGGCAGTCAGACTTTTGTGTAGCTTTGAAATTCTGGTATTTCAATATGTTTTCAAGTATAGATGAGAATATACTAAATTAAAAAAATATTTTACTTTAGTACAAATATTTAAGATGTCCTATTACCTTTTAAATCTGTATGAGACACTGTTGCTAACTATAGATATAGTTGTTAATGGATCTCTATAGCCTATTCATTTTTGAAGGAGAAACCGATAGCTGTTAGTGAAGAACATGCATAAAGGTTCAGTTGCACAACCTGGACGGTAGCTTAAAAAAATGACGGTGATGGAGATAGACCTTAGAGATGCCCACACACCAGGCAAGTACTCTACCACTGAGCTACAGCTACAGCCCAAATTTTGCTGTTTAAGTCATTTTCCCCATCAGCAACATTTTCCTGCTGACTAGGAGTAGATGCTAGTGTTTCTGCCAAAAGTGTGGGCCAAATTGGAAATAACTCAAGCCTGCTTTGTGCGGTTCTATATTTGTATATACTGTTATCATCTCATCATTTCCCTTCATTTCTTTTGCTTTGGGTTTTTGAGACAGGGTCTCACTATGTAGTCCTGGCTGTCCTAGAACTCACTACATACACCAGATTGGCCTCAAACTCACAGAGATCTGCCTGTTTCTGCCTCTCAAGGATTAAAGGCATGCAACCGTCACACCTGGCTTTTCCTTCACTTCTAAAACTGAAAAACATTCTAGATTTTTATAGTGCTTAGAAAAAAATGGAATAACACACACACACACACACACACACACACACACACACACACACACACACACA
>PVIU01031079.1:0-13672 GCA_004026605.1 Ondatra zibethicus
GTGTGTGTGTGTGTGTGTGTGTGTGTGTGTGTGCCTGTCATATTAGTGGTCATATAGAGTACCAATTAATTCTAAAAATAATCTTCACCTAGTTTCCTGTACATGTTTCTAGGTTTGAGTCTGGAGTAGGTAACTAGGAACTAAGTTTCTGTGCCCTGGATGTATTTAACAAATTGTGATCCATTAGCCTTTCAGAGATCTTCTGCACATGACATTTAAAATGTTTAAGTTTTCTGCAGTAAACCATGACCATTCCTAGCAGTGACATTTGAGGCCTGCAAGATGATGGGACCCTGCAATGACAAATCTACCTGCACAGTAGTAATTCCAGTAAGCTGACAAACACCACCCAAAGATCAGCTTTGGACTACAAACTGCTCAGGACAACTTTAAAGCAGTTAGCTAACATGATTCAGCCCCATAGACTACTCCATCCAGGACTTCCAATAAGCCCTACACTTTCTCATTACAGACTGGGCAACAAATGATATAGTTAGGTCTTCCAAGCCTTGATCATTATCCCAATTTTCTCAGGGTCCCCTAAAGATGTTGCTGTCTCAGACAACAGAAAGTAATTTTAAGAACGTGACACCCACATTCCTAAGAGATGGGTGGGTAGTTTTGGGTCATTTAGTGGGTTATGGATGTTTGTCATCATTTAGGAGGGTTAGTTGCAAGTTGTTATTGGTCATGGTCAGGGAAGAAATTTAAGCAAAGGAGGTTAGATTAGGGGATCTCTTTCTGAAAAGAAAAAAGGAGGGATATAGGAATGATAAGATAAAAGGGTAAATTATTAAGTGTACTTTTAGACTAAAAAGCAACTCCTAGTCTCAAATATTTTTACATTGGTATGCATTTTTGAATGTTGATATAAATTTAAGGTTATTTTTGTTAGAACATGCTGCAAGATATTACACCTATGCAACTCATTTTAAATTGTAATGCAAAGTTCTAGTCCTTGAAAGCTACTATTACAAACTATTTAGGATAATTAAGACAACAATCAAATTTGTAGTAAGGATTTAGATGTAGACAGAAATAACCTTTTTTAGCCTTATGTATTTTAGATAGATAGGTGATCTTTTAAACACTTCAGAGATCTACAGAATATGGCATTTAAGATGTTTTAATAACATAAGGCTTTTCATGACCGTGATATATGTCTATTGCTAGCAGCAACAATTTACTTCCAGAAAAAGATGATGGGTATCAAAGAACCTCCATATGTAGTTTGCTTTTAATGTGGCAAAACTAGCCTCTGCACAAGAAAGTACCCTTCCCTCGACTGTTGACAGTGTGCTGTCCAAATTGGACAAGCAGAACACAAAGGAGGATGACTGTCAAACTCTGCCAAGACAGAATAGGATAGTCCTTCAAAATTCCTACTTCACTGAGAAGTCTGTCAGATATTCTAGGGCCCCAAAATTGCAGACAACTCTTGCATGAATGTCCAGATAGCCAGCTGTCTCTGTCAGTTCTATAGTTTTGAAGATTTTTGCTCTGCACATCCTGTTTACTCAGGTAATATTTTATCCTTCTCAGGTCTCTGATGGGGTTTGAATATTATTAGATAGTTTTACCATCTTCTTTGCCACTAATTTCAGAAAACAAACTTACAAAGTTTATAAAGTTGAGAGACATAAAAGTTTAAGTTGTTTATCTAAGAAAATGTTTTAGGTCTAAAAAGATATTTTTAGATTAGTAATACAAGTTATGGTAGAAAGTGGCTTAGGGATAAAACTTTGGATTCACCAAGATAGGATATATAAGAAAGTACACTCTACAAATTTGCCAAATATAAATAAACTAAACATTGTGAATGTAATGATTACCTGATAATTGTTCTCATTGTATATAGTTTCAGAGTTAAAACCTTTCCTTTTTATTTAGCCAATACCTGATAATTGTTCTTATTTTATATAGTTTCACTGTGTTAGAGTTAAAATCTTTCCTTTTAGTTTAGACAATACCAGATAATTGTTCTTATTGTATATAGTTTTGCTATGTTAAAAAGTTAAAAGAAAAACCTTTCCTTTTTATCTAGACAAAAAGGGAGAAATGCTGTGGGATATTTGCTTGTACTGTGATACTCTGAGACAGTGTTAATAAAATTAATCTTATATCAAGGAACAGAGCCAGTGACTAGTTGGCAAGTATTAGCCATAGAGAATGTGGAGGACCCAGAGAGATGGATAGTGAGGCACAGGAAGAAATAGGGAGGGACTTAGAGATTCTTGGTCCTTTTTTGGCCTCTGATGTGTGGAGAGGCATGCTTTCTAGATCTCTAGTAAAAAGGGGAAGGTCAGCTGGTCACTTCTCCACAGATCCTTTGATCTATCAGGTTTTTGCCCCAATATCTGACTCCTAAGTCTTTATTGATAATAGAACAACTTAGACAAAAACAAGAGCAGAAATAAAGCAGAAACAAAGAAACCAATACTAAGAATCATCCTTAAGAAAATGGTTTGATAACAGAGCCAAGAATGAGGCACTTTTAGAAATGATACAGTCATTACAGACTAATAATAAACAGCTAGCTGACAAGATTAATACCATCGAAAATTAAAAGTTACCTGAAAAAATTAATATTATTGAAAATCGTAACATTAATTTGACAGACAAAATTGAATCCATGTCAAAGGATACTGAGAAATTATCTGAAAGAATTCATGTTGTTGAATTTGACAATCAAAATTTGTTAAAAAGTTATGATAGTTTAGCAGATAGAGTATCTCTCTAGGAAGGCAATCTGCATTCTACCCAAATAATGTCCAAGAATGAGGTGTTATCTTTAAAGGAAAAACTTCAGACCTTGGAATCACATATGCAGAATGATGACCAGAGGCTAGGTGCCTCAATGAAATCCCTAGAAATTTATACAGGCCAGAAGATTCAGGCTTTACAAAAGACAATATTTAAAAGATTTGAAATGATTGAGGAAATTGTTGGAACCAATGAGAAGGGAAAGAAGGTACAAGGACAGGATTCAACATTGCTAGTAGCTATCAGAGATGAAGTACTCAGATTTTTAGCTTCCTACCATGTAATATACACTGACAAAGCATCAAGTTCAAAAAGCCCAAAATGATCCAAAGAACATAGATGGATACCTATAGGAATAAATGATCTAAAAGAAATAAAGCAAGCTGTCATAACTTATGGCTTAATTCTGCATCTGTTAGGGAGATGATAAAGACATGGGCTTCTAGCATTAAGGCTATACCACATAACAGGCTTCAGTTAGTTTCAGCAGTCCTGGATGACAGGCCTCAGCTGATGTTTAGATTTTATTTCAGAGAAGAAGCTAAAATTTTAGAACAACAGGGAAAAGCAAAATGACTTGAGACTTCTCAAGATCAAATTCTTGGTGAGGGCACTTATGCTGACCCAAAGGCTCACCCTCTTTACGATGAACAAATCTTGTCCCTATGCCACTAAACAGCCTTAAGTGTTTGGACAGGATTCAAGAACTAAAAAATTAATTGAATCATATACCAGGGATAACAGGGCCAGAGAGAATCTATTAGTTACTTTTTACAAATATTAACTAAGACTGTACACAAAGGAATAATAGACCCAGATGCTAGGTGACTACTTATTGAATCGCTGGTTTTGAAAATGCCAACTTAGAATGCAAAAAGATATGTGGGCCTTGAAAGGTTATATCAGGACTTATGGATGAATGGATCCTGCCTACAATGAACATTGAGACATTTGACAATAACACTGAATCTTGGGTAGGAGAAGCAATTTCCAAAGGAATGAGGAAACATCAAAATGCCAAATGTTTTAATTGTGGTAGAATAGGACATCTGAGAAGGAATTGTAGACAAGGAATTCCTAGGAATAATATTTTCTCTGTAAATGACAAGAATAGGAGGACTCAGCCTTTTGGTATATGTAGAAGGTATGGCAAAGGCTGTCATTGGATCAATGAATGCAGATCAACAAAAGACAAACAAAGCAACCTGATACAATTGGGAAACTCCTTGGGGCGGCCTCTCACAGGCCCCCAAGTCAAAAGTGGTCCACTCATTTCCAGTCACTGTGGAGGATATGTCTCACCAGGAAAATTAAAAAATCCAGAGTCTTCTGTAAAAAAACATACTGTTCTAGATGATGGAATAAACATGGAGGATAAATCAAAAATTCCAATGGGAAATAGGGAATGTGTATTCTGGCAGACTTCTATAAATGATCAAAGATCAAACTAAGAGTGCCTATAAATGGCATTGCAATTGTGGGTTTTATAGACACAGGTACGTACATGAGTATCATTACTCCAGAATCTTGACATCCAAATCAGCCTCTTCAAGGGGCAGATGTTCAATTACTAGGAATTGGAACCCCATCTCAAGTGAAACAAAGCATAAGATGGATTGAATGCATAGGGCCTAAAGGACAGAGAGGAAACCTGAGGCCATATGTAGCTAGTAGTGAATTTATGGGTTTGTGACCTGCTGCAGCAATAGAATACCCACATTAACATTCCTGCAGTCCCAGAAACTCATTATTCTAGGAAGAATATTATAAGGTACTATACACAAAGGCCGTCAGCCATTCTGGATGTACAAGAACACAAAGCAACTAGCAAACCTTTAGAGGTAGTTAGAGCCCTAACTTTAAAGTAGTTAACTGAGAAACCAATTTGGGCTAAACAGTGACCATTAACAGAAGACAAACTGCAGGCTTTAGAATAGCTGGTACAGGAGCAACTAGATACTCACCATACTGAAAAATCATCCAGCCCTTAGAATTCTATATTTGTTGTAAAAAATAAATCTGGTAAATGGAGAATGGTGACAGATCTAAGAGCTGTCAACAAGGTAATTCAACCTATGGGCCCTCTACAATTTGGAATTCCTTTTCCTTCTCTATTACCAAAAGGATGACCTCTTATAGTTATTGATATGAAAGATTGTTTTTTCACTATACCTTTACAAGAAAAGGATAGAGAAAAATTTGCCTTCACGGTGCCTACTTATATTAATTCTCAGCCTACTAGGAGGTACAAGTGGACCATTGTCCCACAAGGAATGCTCAATATCCCCACTCTGTGCCAATACTTTGTAAGTCAGCCATTGGAAATAATACATAAAAAATTCCTAAATCTATAATTTGCCATTACATGAATGACAGTTTACTATCTGATTCAAAATAGATTCTTTAGAAAGAATGTTTGAAGAAGTAAAGAAATTTTTGCCAAAATGGGGATGACAAATTGCTCCTGAAAAAATACAGAGAGAAGGTTCTGTGAATTACCTAGTTTATAGAATGGGTTTACAGAAAATTAGAACACCAAAGGCACAAATTAGGAGAAACAGGTTGCAGACTCTTAGTGACTTTCAAAGATTGTTAGGAGACATGTCCAGTCTTTGACCGGATGTTGGAATAACACCTGATCTAATAATTCATTTTAAAAAACCTTAGATGATAATAAAGTCTTAAATAGTCCCAGAGAATTAACAGCTGAAGTGGAAAAGAAATTGACA
Organism: Ondatra zibethicus; assembly: GCA_004026605.1. Lineage (NCBI taxonomy): Eukaryota > Metazoa > Chordata > Mammalia > Rodentia > Cricetidae > Ondatra > Ondatra zibethicus. The sequence continues at coordinate 5,493 of PVIU01031079.1, forward strand.
ATTGTTGAAGAGAAATTACAGGAGGCACATGTGGATAGGGTAAATCCAAATCTTAATTGTATTCTGGTCATGTTGCCTTCTAGAATTTCTCTTACAGGAATTTTAATGCAGAGGGATGGTGTTATCATAGAATGAATCTTCTACCACATAAACCATGAAAAAATTAAAAACCTATGTGGAAAAAGTCTCTGAATTAATTATAAAAGGTAAACTGAGACTTCGTCAATTATGGACCTGTCAGAGGTAATAGTGCCTTTCACTACTGATTAAATAAAAAAGTCATGGGAAGACAATGAACCATGGCAAAGAGCTTGTGCTAATTTGGGGGAGAAATTAATAACAGTTATCCCAAAAGTGATAGACTTAACCTTACAAAGAGAACTTCTTGGATTCTTCCTCTAATTGTAAGTGATGCTCCAATAACTGGAGCTGTACATTTTATACTTATGTAAATAGATCAGAGAAGGCAGGTAACAAATCAGAAGAATTAATTAAGGTGTAACAAATCCCTTATAATTCTGTCCAAAGGCAGAATTATATGCCATTCTTATGGTGCTAAGGGATTTTAAAGAACCTCTTAATATAGTTACTGATTCACAATATGCAGAAAGAGTTGTCTTGCATATTGAAACCACTGAATTTATACCAGATGATACAGAATTGACTTCATTATTCAAACAGGCTCAAGATATAATCAGGAATAGGCTTTGTCCCCTATACACAACACACATCCAATCCCATACAGATCTGCCAGGTCCTCTAGCATAAGGTAATGCCGAAATTGATCAATTACTGTTTGGAAGTATGTTGAAGGCCTCAGAATTCCATAAGAAACATCATATCAATAGTAAAGGTTTAAAAAATAGTTTTCTATTACATGGCAACAAGCTTATAAAGAGATGTCCTACTTGCTCTTTCTATATCCAAACACTGTAACCTGCAGGGACTAACCCAAAGGGTACTCAAAAGAATGAAATCTGGCAGATGGATGTGTTTCACTTTACAGAATTTGGAAAATCAAAATATGTACACCACACCATTGACACTTATTCAGGTTTTCAGTGGGCAACTGCTTTAAGCTCAGAAAAGGCTGATTCAGTAATCACACATTTATTAGAAGTTATGGCCATCATGGGTATACCTGCACAAATAAAGACAGATAATGGTCCAGCATATGTCTCTAAGAAAGTGAAACAGTTTTTGCATATTATAATATAAAGCATATCACGTTATACCAAACAATCCTTCAGGTCAGGCAGTTATAGAAAGATGAAATTGAACTATAAAGGATATGTTAAACAAACGGAAAGGGATGGAAAATGCCCCCAGAAATAGATTATTTAATGCTTTATTAATCTTGAATTTTCTTAATGCTAATGAGAAAGGGAGAACAGCAGCAAAGAGACACTGGATAATAGAAAAGTCCTCTGAATTAAACCAGCCAGTGTATTTCAAGGATGTGTTGACCTCACAATGGAAGCCAGGAAATGTGCTACATTGGGGAAAAGATTTTGCTCTTGTTTCAACAGGAGAAGAATAGTTCTGTGTACCATCAAAATTAATAAAGATTCAGTTTGAAAAAGAGAAATCTTTTGAGAAAGAAAAATGACAGCTCATCCACAGAGGTGACAACCAATCAAGTGCTAAGGAAACCTCATAAGGGTTGTGCCAGGGTTCTGTTCTTGACTTTGAAGAAAAAAATTCTCATCTTCAAAAAGTCAAAAGACCCTGGACATCTAGATGCCTAAAGAGGAAAAGATAATTATCCAGACATGATCACCAAGCAAGGGGAATTATCACTTGTGAGGACATTTCATCTGAGGGTAAGAATCTCTGAATACTAAATAAAATAATATTCATGACTCACTTAAAAATCAAAGCTGGATTTGTACTTTGACACTGGCTCTGTCCTTCTCTAAATCCAAGTGTGATGTTAAAATAAAAACTCAGAGTTTCTGTATCATGTCAGGATCCATGGTATGGGACAGAGAGAGAAAAAAAATAGAAAATATTTTACTTCCCTTCATACCTATTTTTGTCTTTATTTTACCTTTCATTGAATATATATGTCTGTATAAATAAAGTTTCAGTTTTCTACAATGAACAATGAATTTTCCTGCAATAATCTCTGAAGTTTCCAGGAAGAAGATAGGGCCCCACAACAACAACTCCACCTGGTTGATAAGATGTCATGATGCTGCTAGTGCTACTATAAGACCTGTTTTGGGTACCAGTTGCTAAAAATAGTTCCAACTTGGGTAGCAGAAATGGTGCACTTTTTATGGAGTTCTAGCCAGAACTCCAAATAAGGACTTCAGAAAAACCGTACTGACTACTCAGAGACTATTTGCAATTATACCAGACAGTAATCTTGAAACTTAACTATCATTTTAATTTCACAGAATCACATAGAAAGAGCATCACCCCCATGACACCTGGAAGTAATTCTAGAAGATGACGTCCCCTCTCCCAGCAAAGTTTGTCCTCAGGGTTAGGGATTGATTATAATTGGTATCCGGCTGGAGGCTGGGGGGGAAATTATGTAGGATAAGGAATATCTTTGAAAAACAGACAATTTACATTGGTATAGATTCTTGTATATTGATACAAGCTTAAATTATTTTGAATATGTTTCTATTTTCATCTACAATATTTAAATAACTTAGAGTTCTGTTGAAATAAGACACAATTGCTCCTGGCAGCACCGATCTATTCCCAAGAGAATGTTGAGCACCAAAGACACTCCACTTGGAGCTTGTTTTCTTCATGGCAAAACTGGCCTTTGGGCAATGAACTGCCCATGCATCAACCACTGACAAAATGTGTGATGTTTGGACAGGACAAGCGAGATACAAGAAAAAAGACTGTCAAATCTTGCCAAGACAGTTTTAAAATTTTTCCTGCCTCTGAAAATGGTCTTTCGGTTACTCTGGGCCTTAGCCAAAGTTGCTTGCCCCAATGTTGCAAGTGAGACTTTGGGTGATTGTCCAGGAACCCAGTTGTCTCTGTCATTTGTTTCACCTTTTGGAATTTGCTTGATTGCCCTTCCTGCTTAATCAAGCCATATTATTTTCCTTCTCGGATCTTCATTGGGATTGAAGATTAAAGAGTTGTAGTTACTTTCCTCTCATGACTTGGCCAAGTTATTTATTATACAAGACTTAAACTCATTAGGATAGGATAATTATTGAAATATTTATCACATGTTTCTTGCTTGATATTGTTTATGCTGTTTGTAGTTCTAATTTTTAATACCTGATATTTGTTTTTATTGTATATAACTTTGTATTAGGCTTAAAACTTTCTTATTTAAACAAAAGGGGGAGGTGCTGTAAAAATTCCTACCTCTGGAGCAGAGCGGGCAACTTTTAAAAAGTCCGCCCTTTTGACTGTGAGGTCCTGGGCTAGCAAGGGGCACTGATCCAGTGCCAGCGGTTACATCTGGACCATTGAGTTGGTCCCAGCCCATCCCCAAGGATTTCTGGCCATTTAGGGGGCCTCCCCCTTCCACTGGCTTTTCTGCTTATGCCACCCCAGCTTACCCCCAGACACCCCTTTCCATCTGCGGGGTCCTAGCTTCCCCGAACTCAGCCTGCTTCTGAGGTAGGTTGATTCCCAATTTACTGAGAAACCACCACACTGATTTCCAAAGTGGTTGCACAAATTTGCATTGCCACCAGCAATGGATGAGTGTTCCCCTTACTACACATCCTCTCCAGCATAGGCTATCCTTGGTGTTTCTGATTTTAGCTATTCTGACAGTTGTAAGAATACTTGATCATAATGGATGATCTTTTTGATGTGTTCTTGGATTCTGTTTGCCAGTATTTTATTGAGAATTTTTGCAAAGGAAAAAGGTAAAAGACCAAGTAAAATATAAGGGTAAACCTATCAGAATTACACCTGACTTCTCTATGGAAACCATGAAAGCCAGAAGGTCTTGGATAGATGTGCTGCAGAAACTAAGAGACCATGCATGCAAGCCCAGACTACTATACCCAGAAAAGCTTTCTTTCACCATCGAAGAGGCAAACAAGATATTCCAGGATAAAAACAAATTTAAGCAATATATAGCCACAAACCCAGCCTTACAGAAAGTACTAGAAGGTAAACCACAACTAAAGGAATCAAACAACACCCATAATAACACAAACATCTAACAACCATACACCAGCTCAACTCAAAGAAGGGAGACACACAAACCCTACCACCAAAAAGAATATAACCAGAGTTAACAACCACTGGTCATTAATAACACTTAATATCAACGGACTCAACTCACCTATAAAAAGGCACAGGTTAAGAGAATGGATACAAAAACAGGATCCGACATTCTGCTGTTTACCAAAAGCACACCTCAACCACAAAGACAGACATTATCTCAGAGTAAAGGGTTGGGAAAAGGTTTTTCAATCAAATGGCCCTAAGAAACAAGCAGGTGTGGCTACACTGATATTGAACAAAATCGACTTCAAACTAAAATCAATCAGAAGAGATGGAGATAGACACCTCATATTCATAACAGGAAAGATTCATCAAGATCAAGTCTCAATCCTGAATATATGCCCCTAATATAAAATCACCCACATATGTAAAAGAAACATTACTAGAACTCAAAGCACACATCAAACCCCACACACTAATTGTAGATTTCAATACTCCTCTCTCACCAATGGACAGGTCAATCATACAGAAACTTAACAGAGAAATACGAGAACGAACAGATGTAATGAATCAAATGGACTTAATAGACATCTATAGAACATTTCACCCAAACAGGAAAGAATATACCTTCTTCTCAGCATCTCATGGAAACGTCTCGAAAATTGATCACATACTCAGTAACAACGCAAACATACAGATACAAAAAAGTTGGAGTAACCACCTGTATCTTATCGGATCACCATGGAGTAAAGTTAGAATGTAACAACAATTCCACCTCCAAAAAGCCTACAAACTCATGGAAAGTGAACTATCACTTACTGAACCACCCCGGGTCAAGGAAGAAATAAAGAAAGAAATTAAAGTCTTCCTTGAATTCAACAAAAATAAAGACACAACATACCCAAACTTAAAGGACACTGTGAAAGCAGTGCTAAGAGGAAAGTTCATAGCAATTAGTGCCCACATAAAGAAAACGGAGAAAGCACACATTAGTGACTTAACAGCACACCTGCAAGCTATAGAAAAAAAAGAAGCAGACTCACCAAGGAGGAGTAGAAAACTGGAAATAATCAAACTGATGGCTGAAATCAACAAAATAGAAACACAGAAAACAATCCAAAGAATCAGTGAAACAAAGAGCTGGTTCCTTGAGAAAATCAAAAAGATCAACAAATCCTTATCCAAACTAATGAAAAGGCCGAGAGAGAACACTCAAATTAACAAGATCAGAAATGAAAAAGGGGGCATAACAACAGACAACGAGGAAATTCAGAGGATCATTAGGTCTTACTACAAAAGCCTGTATGCCACAAAATTGGAAAATGTAAAAGAAATGGACAGTTTTTTAGAAAAATACCACATGCCGAAATTAAATCAAAGCCAGGTGAACAATTAAACCTATAAGTCGCAAGGAAATAGAAGCTGTCATCAATACCTCCCAACCAAAAAAAGCCCAGGACCAGACGGTTTTAATGCAGAATTCTACCAGAACTTCCAAGAAGAGCTAATACCTATACTCCTTAATGTGTTTCACATAATAGAAACAGAAGAGTCATTGCCAAACTCTTTTTATGAAGCTACAATTATTACCCTGATACCAAAACCACATAAAGACTCAACAAAGAAAGAGAATAATAGACCAATCTCACTTATGAACATTGATGCAAAAATTCTCAATAAAATACTGGTAAACCGAATCCAAGAACACATCAAAAAAATTATCCATTATGATCAAGTAGGCTTCATCCCAGAGATGCAGGGCTGGTTCAACATACGAAAATCTATCAATGTAATTCATCATATAAATAAACTGAAAGGAAAAAACCATCTGATCGTTTCATTAGATGCTGAAAAAGCATTTGACAAAATTCAACACCCTTTATGATAAAGGTCTTGGAGAGATTAGGGATACAAGGATCATATCTAAATATAATAAAAGCAATATATAGCAAGCCGACAGCTAACATCAAATTAAATGGATTGAAACTCAAAGCGATTGCACTAAAATCAGGAACAAGACAAGGCTGTCCACTCTTACCATATCTCTTTAATATAGTGCTTGAAGTTCTAGCAATAGCTATAAGACAAAATAAGGCAATCAGGGGGATTCAAATTGGAAAGGAAGAAGTCAAACTTTCGTTATTTGCAGATGATATGATAGTGTACATAAGTGACCCCCAAAACTCTACCAAACAACATCTACAGCTGATAAATACCTTCAGTGAAGTGGGAGGATACAAAATCAACTCAAAAAAATCAGTAGCCCTCCTATACACAAAGGATAAAGAAGCAGAGAAGGAAATCAGAGAAACATCACCTTTCATGATAGCCACAAAGAGCATAAAGTATCTTGTAGTAACACTAACCAAAGAAGTAAAAGATCTATTTGACAAGAACTTTAAGACCTTGAAGAAAGAAATCAAAAAGATACCAGAAAATGGAAGGTTATCCCATGCTCCTGGATTGGTAGGACCAATATAGTAAAAATGGCAATTCTACCAAAGGCAATCTATAGATTCAATGCAATCCCCATCAAAATCCCAACAAAATTCTTCACAGACCTTGAGAGAACAATAACTAAGTTTATATGGAAAAACAAAAAGCCCAGGATAGCCAAAACAATCCTATACAACAAGGAACTTCCGGAGGCATTACCATCCCTGACTTCAAACTCTATTACAGGGCTACAGTAATGAAAACAGCTTGGTATTGGCATAAAAACAGAGACGTTGACCAATGAAATCGAATCGAAGACCCGGATATTAATCCACAAACCTATCAACACCTCATATTTGACAAAGAGGCTAAAATTATACAATGGAAGATTGAAGCATCTTTAACAAATGGTGCTGGCATAACTGGATGTCAACCTGTAGGAGAATGAAATTAGACCCTTATCTATCACCATGTACAAAACTCAAGTCCAAATGGATTAAAGACCTCAATATAAATCTGACAACACTGAACCTGATAGAAGAGAAAGTAGTAAGTAGCCTGCAATACATGGGCACAGGAGACCACTTCTTGTGTAGAACCCCAATGGGATAGACAATAAGAGCAACAATGAATAAATGGGACCTCCTGAAACTGAGAAGCTTCTGTAAAGCAAAAGACACAGTCATTAAGACAAAAAGGCATCCTACTGAATGGGAGAAGATCTTCACTGATCCCACATCAGACAAGATCTGATCTCCAAAATATACAAAGAACTCAAGAAACTAGACATTAAAATTCTAAATACCCCAATTAAAAAATGGGGTAATGATCTGAACAGAGAATTCTCAACAGAAGAAGTTCGAATGGCCAAAAGATACTTAAGGTCATGTTCAACTTCCTTAGCCATCAGGGAAATCCAAATCAAAACAACTTTGAGATACCATCTTACAACTGTCAGAATGGCTGAAATCAAAAACACCAACGATTGCCTATGCTGGAGAGGATGTGTAGTAAGGGGAACTCTCATCCATTGCTGGTGGGAATGCAAACTTGTGCAACCTCTTTGGAAATCAGTGTGGCCGTTTCTCAGTAAATTGGGAATCAACCTATCTCAGGATCCAGCAATACCACTCCTGGGAATATACCCAAGAGAAGTCCAATCATACTACAAAAGCATTCGTAAAACTATGTTCATAGCAGCATTATTTGTAATAGCCAGAACCTGGAAACAACCTGGGTGCCTCTCAATGGAAGAATGGATCAAGAAAGTGTGGAATATTTATACATTAGAATACTACTCAGCGGTAAAAAACATGATATCTTGAATTTTGCATGCAAATGGATGGAAATGAAAATGCTATCCTGAGTGAGGTAACCCAAACCCAAAATGACGATTATGGTATGTACTTACTCATTAGTGGACCCTAGCCATAAAACAAAGGACACTAAGCTTATAGCTCACAAGCCCAGAGAAGCCAAATAGCAAGGTGAACCCAAAGAAAATCATATATAGATCCTCCTGGAAATCAGAAGCAAACAAGATTGCCAGGCAAAAATTGGAAGCACAAGGGTGGGGAAAG
>PVIU01031080.1:0-15309 GCA_004026605.1 Ondatra zibethicus
AGGTCCTCTGCAAAAGCAGGTGGCCTTAACTGGGAGCCATCTCTCCAGCCCAAAGATTCTTCTCTTTAAAGAAATGTTACACTTTCTTTCTTCTGCGGACACAAGTGCATGCCACAGCACCCATGCAGATTTCAGAGGAAGACCTGCAGAAATCAGTTCTCTCCCGCCACCATATAGCCACAGGGTTGGAACCCAGGTCATTGGGCTTGGTGACAAACGCCTTTGCCCACTGAGTCACCTGCTGGCCTGAGAGTCATGTGTTGATATTCATGGTGGTTATGGGAACAGTCAGCTTATAATAATTCATTTAGTCATGCTTTTTTGTTGTGTCTATTTGATTTGGGCTTTTGGTCTTTAGTTTCCTCAACTGTCCTTCAAGCATCAGTTTGTTTCTATAACCCACAAGGACTTTGTTTTGATGATCTTGGTGCTCAGAAAACCTTGATATGGCTTTTTTTTCCTCCTCTGCCTCCCAGATGCTGGGGTTCACCATGCCTAGTCTGAAGCATTTCTTGTTGTGTATCTCAGAAGGCTTAAAAGGATCTGCACTAAACTCTTGAATGATTCCAAACTTTCTGAAGTAATTCAGGGAGCAGAGACAACCCTACAGCCTTCCTAGAGTGACTCAGGGAAGCCCTGATCAAACATGCCAACTTAGATCCCAAGTCAACAGAGGACTCCCGGTCTTCAGAGACTGCTTTAATTGTCTGTATCTGTAACCATGAGCGTAATTTAGTCTGCTCTGATCCTGGACATCAAGCAGAAATTAAAGAAGATTCCCCTGGGGCCTGATAATACCTGATAATTTCCTCAAGAAAGCCACTAAGGTGTTCTGTAATCCAGACCGGGAGGAAACAAGGGAAAGAAAATGCCAAGAAAAGAAAGGCCACTTTGTTAGTGGTGACCTCCAATACTAAAGAGCTGCTGGGACTCTTAGTGTCTCCTACTAGATGGTGGTGTAAGTGTGGAAGGACGGGTGTTTCAGGAGGGAGTGGCCAAGCAGAAAGCAAGGGTCACCACCCAAACCCTGTCCTAATTGTCAGCAAAGCATTGGAGAGCAGATGAACCACTTTTCTGGTGGCAAAGGCTTGGGTGCACAGAAAGTAACCCCATCTTGGTCCAACAAGAATAGGACTGAAGGAGCTTGGGGTTGTCCTATTCCTCTACCTGACATCCAATATGTCTATGTGAATCTTGGGTAGCCCTGATGGCGGAGGGACAAGACATAAACTTCCTATTAGATTCAAGTGCTTCTTGGTCAGCCCTTCAGTCTAATCCCAGTTCTACTCCTGATAGTACCACCATGATAGAAGTTTCTAGAAAGCACATGGCTTGCTGCTGGTTTACCCACTCTTTCTCCCCAATGAAAACTGAGAAGACTTCCTCTTCCCATGTCCCTGATAGTGCCAGAGAGCTTTATTCTTCTTCTGGGACAAGATCTCATGTCCCTGTTGAGGACATTTATGGTCCAGGACAGGACATCATTCTCCCTATAGTGGAGACTGAAATCAATTCAAGAGTATGAGCTACTCATGAGGCAGATTCCAAGACCACCTGTGCCTCATTAAATTCTATCGTAAAGACTTTTCTCTACTTCTCCATCACCAGTAGGAACTTTTAAAACCTCTAAGTAACTGAAAGAAAAAGAATGGCTTTGGGGTGCTTACCCAGTTTAAAGGCCCATTCAATAACCTATAGGCTACCTTGGCTAAGAATTGGATCTCAACTGGACCTTGGGAGCTCAGTCTAGTGCTCCGATGTGGGTCTCTGTCTCTATCTCCATCCATTGCCTGACGAAGGTTCTATGGTGATATTCAAGATATCATCAGTGTGACTATGGGACAAGGCCAGTTCAGGCACCCTCTCCTCTGCTGCCCAAGGACCTAGCTGGGGACATCCCCGTGGACACCTGGGAACCCCTCTAGAGCCAAATCTCTTGCCAACCCTAAAATGGCTCCCTTAATTAAGATATCTTCTTCTCTGCTCCCATATCTGCCCTTCCTCCATCTCAACCATCCCACTCCCCCAAGCTCTCCCCAATCCTCCCCTTCTCCCTTCTCTTTCCCTCTCTCCCCTTCCCCCACTCCACCCCCACCCCCATGCTCCCAAATTTTGCCTGGAAATCATGTCTGCTTCCAATTTCCAGGAGGATCTATATATGTTTTTTGTTTTTGTTTTTTTGCAGAAGGAGGGAGAAGATGAGTAAGGAAGTCAGGACCGCGAGGGGTTGGTCCACCCACTGAGACAGTGTGCCTGATCTAATGGGAGCTCACCAAAGCCAGCTGGACTGGAACTGAACGAATATGTGATCAAACTGGACTCTCTGAATGTGGCTGACTGAGAAGCCAGTGATAATGGCACTGGGATTTGTCTCTACCACATGTACTGGCTTTTTGGGATCCTAGTCTGTTTGGATGCACACCTTACTAGGCCTGGATGGAGGGGGGAGGGCCTTGGACTTCCCACAGGGCAGGGTACCCTGCCCTCTCTTAGGACTGGAGGGGGAGAGAAGAGGGTGAGTGGGGGAGCGGGAGGGAAATGGGAGGAGGGGAGGAAGTCGAAATTTTGAATGGTATTATTTATAAAGCAATAAAAATTTTTTAAAAATTGGATCTCAAATCGAAAGGCTCGCTTGCATGCCTCAGACCTTCTAAGCCAGTCCCTGTTCCAGAGGCATCTAAATTGACCTTGGGACATGATTGGACTGTATATCTCCAATAAGATGACAGGACAATTGGAATCCAAATGTGGTTAACCAAATTTAGACTCTTAAAAGATCAGGCTTCACTCTTGGAGGGCCCAGCTGTTCAAATAAAAACATGCTGCATCTTCAATCGTGCCGCCTTCCTCCTGCAGGAAGACCACAGGGAAGACTGTCTGCAAGCCGACTGAACAAATAATCTTACAAACTTCTATTGTTGTAGAAGACTAGGAAAGTTCCCTGCAAACTCTGATTACATCTTCTTTATGGGTGCCAATGCCTTCATTGAGCACAGGATCCACTAAGCCAGGTATGCTATAGTAACACTTTGTGACACCCAACCCTGCCAACCAGCAGTAAGGTAGCTGATTTCATAGCCCTAACCAGAGCTCAAGAATTATGTCAAAACAAGAGAGTCCTTCTCTACACTGATTGTAAAGATGCCATTTTAGTCCTCCATGCCCATGCCACAATGTGGAAGAAAAGAAACTTCCATACAGAGGTATGATCCCCTATTTAATGTCACCAAGAAACAGACAGCCTGCTTTCTGTCATATTTCAACCCAAACAGGTGGCAGTCACCCACTGTAGAGGACATCAAAGGATAAGAGATGAGGTGCATACTTGCTCAAACTAGGTTACACCAGAGGCTTTCCTTCCCTGCTGTCCTAATCTGTGGCTTCCTTACCCTTTGGCTGCTCTAACCATGAGAGAAAAGGACTTCTCTTTTACCTTTTCTGTGGTTATTGGCTCTTAGTCAGCATGACTCACTCATCTTTCTGATTACTAGATCTTTCCATGACAGGACCCATCCAACCCGGAAGAGACATCCCTGTGAACCTAGCCCCTGAACCATTCTGGGATGGGTCAATTTTTCTTTCCTTTTTTCGAGACAGGGTTTCTCTGTCTAGCCCTAGTTGTACTGGAACTCTCTGTAGACCAGGCTGGCCTTGAATTCAGAGGTTCACTTGCCTCTGCCTCCCAAGTGCTGGGATTAAAGCCACCACCACCCGGCCCGGGATGGGGCAGTCTTACCAGTCAATATTCTGGCTTCTCATCCACCCTGTAAACGGAAATCATTGATAGCACAGTGGAGGAGGACCCTGTCTAGTTGATCCAGACTGGCCACAAATAGAACCCTCAGAAGCAGGAGGATGGATTCACTTGTGTACCTGGAGGAGATAAGCCACTCTTTATTCCTTACCTGACGAATGCTGATCGAGTATGCTCTGGAGTATTGCAGACTTCGTTTCTTCTCAGCCTCTGGAGTGTTGGCATTACTTGTGTGAGCCCCCACAGACCTGACAAAGTCACTCTTCTTGATAGCAGACACTTACGTCCATGAGCCTGGTGCCTTTGTTTCTCTGTATTTCCTTTATTTAAAAATTTTTAATGGTGGTGGCACACACCTTTAATCCCAGAACTCTGGAGGCAGAGGCAGGTGGATCTCTGTAAGTTCAAAACCAGAATGGTCTACAGAGCGAGTTTCAGGACTGGCTCCATAGCTACTGGGAAACCCTGTCTTGAAAAACCAAAAAAAAGTAATGTTTTTATTTGATTATTTATGTGTGTGGGTGTAGTATGGAGATCAGAAAACAACTGCAGGAGTTAATTGTCTTCTTCCATCATGTAGGTCCAGGGGACAGAACTCAGACCGCCAGGCTTGGTGGCGAGAGCCTTTACCTGCTGAGTTGTATTACTGGCTAGTTTCCCTGGATTTTAAATAAAGCAGGACACAGACATTGGTAAAGGAAAGTTGACTTATTTAGTTTGGCCAAATGGGGAGGTGGAGAAGTGTAATTCCTCCCCATTGTGCCTTTGTTCATTTTACAATTTCTAGAAAGTCATAAGACAACACCTAGAAACTATGTAAATTAGGCATGCTAATTGCTTCTTTCCTAAGAAAAGGGGGATCTGGGCCTCTTGAGTGCAGGGTTTTAGGTATGCATTGCCATGCCTACTACCAATGATATACTCTCTATAATCTTAATATATTTTCATTTTACTTTTGAATGTGTTTATAGTTGAAATAGAATTACATTGATTTCCCTCTCCCTTTCTTCCCTCCAACCTTTCCCAGCTGCCCTCCCTTGAGTCCCTCCCATGTCCTCTTGTACCCTCAAGTAGATAGCCTTTTTTCTTTATTGTTTTATGTGTGTGTATATGTATATGTATGCACACACACATATACACACAACCTGCTGAGTCTGTTTTTGTTGGTGGTGTGTATATAGTTTCAAGGCTGACCACTCTGCATTGGACAACCAGTAAGGTGGCTAATTCTCCTTCTTTCAGAAGTCATTGGTTGCCTATAGCTCTTTGTCTAGGGGTGGGGCCCCATGAATTTTCTCCATTCCATGTTAATTTGTCCACTGATATTGCCATTGTTCTGGTTCGTTTATACAGCCATTTCTAGGAGTGTCTGTAACTGGTAGTTTCTCTTTTACCCACCAGTTCCTGAATAACCACTCTAAGGCTTAATATTAATTAGAAACTGTTTGTCCTATCAACTTAGGCTTATTATTAACTAGCTCTTATAACTTAAATTAACCCATTTCTATTAATCTGTATATCTACACATGCCCTGTGGCTCCTGGTAATGTTCTGGCATCTTACTCCTTCAGCATCTGCTGGTATCTCCCAGACTCCACCTTCTTTTTCCCTGTATCTTTGCTTGGATTGAGCTTGGATTGGCTCTATTCTGCCTGACTATTGGCCAAATTAGCTTCTTTATTAACCAATGGTAATAAAACATATTCACAGCATACGTAAGGGCACCCCACATCAGGTGACTGTTTCACAGCAGACTTCCTGGTATTCTAGCTAAAACAATCTTTCTGCCCCGTCCCTCTTCCTTGGTGTTCTCTGAGCCATAGATGCAGGTGCTGTGATGGAGATGGAGCCCTGGGGCCATGCTGCCCACCAGCTGTTGATGTCTATATTGTATCCAGTTGTGGTTGTCTGTGATGCTCACCATTTGCTTTAAAGAGAGGCTCCTTTGATGAAGGGTGGTAGCTGTGTTTATCCTGGAAAGGTGGCTCTCAAACATAACAGTTTTCAAGTTGTGGGGCTGAGGAAAATAAGGCTTTAAAGCTCTCCCATTTTTGAAAAGAGTCTCAGGGATCTTGTGGGGTGGAAGATCCTGTCCCATCCTAGGCCCGAGAGACTTCTTTGTTCCTAGATCCATGCTTTGGCAGGCAGGGGGGGAGGGGAAGCCTTGGTGCCTTTGCACTGGAGTCAGCCTCGAGCTCTAGACTCCTGTTAAACACTAATTTCCCATGTGGCAAAAGGCGACAGTCTGAGAGCAGCAGGGAGGGCTGCCAGCCTCTCCCAGCATTTGTTCTTCTGAGGACTTGAGCAGAGACTCATGTTTATATGGTGGCTCAACAGTCCACAGATCCAAGTATCTCGGATGGCTTGTCTTCTGAAATCAGATATTCCAGTATCTTTTTCCTGCCCCACATACCTGTGATAAGAGAATTTTGAAATGCTCTAAATTAAGTTACAGGCCAGAGAATGGAGGAAGAGAAGAGATCAGACGGGATTATTTTAATTGACAGCTTCCAACTAAATCGACAAAGAAAAAGACAAAACTGCTGGGCTACATTATTTGTCTGTGTGCTGTAGACTGCCCATTAAGGTCACTTCACTTTTGGCTTTCAGAAAACACTAACTTAAAAAGCCTCGAATTTGCTTACGGACTATCCTGGCCTTTATGATCATAGGTGTCAACAATTTATTTCTTTCCCCCAACATTTCATTCTAAAGCATACGGGTTCCTTAGGTCCATAACTAGCGATTCCAGCTGCTGGTGGCTTAGGAAATCTGTCCCAGGTCCAGTTTTTCCCTCCTAGTAAGTGTCGGCGCCATCAATCATTGATTCAGACGCCTCTTTGAGTTTGGAACATTGATTTGATTCTGGTAGCTGTCTTGCTGCAAAGAGTTCTGGGTCTTTTTCCTGGGCAAGACACATGGCTCTACTGTTCTATTTTGGAGGTCACAGAGTGGCGATTTCAGAAGTAGCTCCTGGAAAGAGTATTTTGGGGTAGTGGGAGAGCGAGTTTGTTGAGTAGGATAGCAGAAGGAACACCGGGCCAACCCTTCATGGGCTGTATCAAACTTGGTTATTATCCACCCTCCTGACTCCAGGGTCAGGTCAGGTTAGTAGCACGCTGGGAGACCCTCCCGCGAGGGACATTTTGCAGATTGGGTTTCGGCCAGAGCAGCCAGTCCTCCTGTGGCTTCAGGTGCGTTACTAAGATTTCCGGCTCAGGCGTGCCCCGGGCCTTTCCGGCCCTAGCTGCCGCCCCCGGGCCGCTGAGTAGGAGCCTGCATCCCAACAGGGGCGAAAACGACGGCGGTGGCCGAGTTCCAGAGCCGGAGCCTCAGCGCCCTCTGATGGGCGCGCCTGGGAGGGCGGGGCCTATGCACGGATGCACCACCCCTTCAGACCTTGAGCCTGGGCGGGGCTGCCGCAGTGGTTCCAGGCAGAGGCAGCCCAGGTTTCGCAAGGACGTGACCTTGAGGGGAAAAAAAATCCCCTAGCGTGTCACACGGGGTTGCAAATCCGGGCTAGCGAGCTGAACTAGTTTCGAAGCCCAGAGAGGGAGGGAGGGAGGGACAGGGACCTAAACGTTCATAGTGGGGATTCATGGCGAACAGCCCCTCCATCACCGCCGGGGCGCGCTTTGTGCCCGGGCCGGAAGTGGTTACGTGTCTGCACCCCGACTTCGTCTGAGCCTGCCCTTGGGATGACGTCACCCCGCTGAGCGTCAGCAGAATGAGCGAACTGTTGCCTCCCCTCTTTCACTCCAGAGCTAAGGCTCGTTGTTCAGATGGAATCGTCCAGCCCCACAAGGAGCTAGGGTTTTCATCAGAAGGATGGTTTCAGCCAAGACAATTTAAGGGTTCCTCTCAAAAATTAGAGTGGATGGGCTGCCTCATCCTGATCTCATGTAGGCAGTGGTTTTTTTTTATCTTCTTACTGGAGCTCCCCCTCCCCCGCGGGAGAGCGTGGGGCAGGACCGAGGTGACCAAGTGCTTGTTCCACCAACAGCATTGTGAACTGAAGTTTTCTGAAGAAACCGCGTCTGTTAGATTTCTTCAACAGCTTGATCAGGCTGATTAGAACAACTTGGTGGTGGAGAGATAGAATTTTGTGAAAAGACAGTCAAAAATTGTCCTGTTAGAAACTTTAATAGCCATTTGCCTTAATTTTTATATCTGACCTAATGCGTGTGTGTCTCTACACCTGCACACGTGGGGTACGTGAAATCTAGAAGACAACCTTGGGTGCCCTTCCTCAGAATACATCGACTTTATTTATTTTAAGATAGTGTCTGAAGCTTGCTAAATAGGCTGGGCTAGTTGGCTAATGAGCTCCAGGGTTCTGTCTGGCTTTGCCACCATGCTTGGCATTTTTTTTTTTTAATGTGTGTTCTGGGGATCCAACTCAGATTTACTGACTAAGCTGTTTTCCCAGCTCTGACCTAAATTTTTTAAAATTAAAAAAACTGTTCATGCCCCAGCACGTGAATGGAAACCAAAGGCCAGCTTACAGGAGTCCGTTCTTGCCCTCCACCATGTGGCTTTGGGGGACTGAATTCAGGTTATCAGGCTTGGTGGCAAGCGCCCTTAACGGCTGAACCATTTTGCAGGCACCTGGCTTGGCGTTCTTGTAATGATTACAGAAGGTCTCACGATATATCAGGGAGCTTAGCATACCTTTGGCCTCCACCTACCCTAAAATAAAGAATGCTGGGAGATAACATCTAATATCTATGGAACAGTTTTGCGGCTTTGCTGTAGTCAGTCTGCATAATTGAATTTATTGATTTACAATTTAGCTTTGTTCTGTGACTATACAGTTTGTGTTGTCTCTTCCACGGTGGAACATGGCATTCACGGTTCCTCATATTCAAGGCTACTCATCTATGACTCAGAAGGAGCTATTTTCTTACTTCCTGTAAGGCAGAGTCATTTTATGTCAACACTTGCCGCCTATGGTAGCAGGTTCTCTTGCCCTTTCTGGGCCCTGGTTTCCTTCTTTAAGGGTCTGGTTTAGATTATGTGGCACAGGCACTTAGGGTACCTGTCTGAGACAGCAAGAGACAGAAAAAGGCAGGACAAAGGCCAGCCTATCACCCAAATTTTTTTGTTCTAGATCCTTCTCACAGAACTTCAGTTCTCTTCTCCAAACAGTAGGCAGCTCCACCTATATGACAAACATAGGCTTACCTCTAATGCTTGTGGGATCTGGGGTTAGAGTGCACAGGGAGGGCCATATGGCTAAATATTTGAAAGTTATAAATCGAACTAACGAACCACGAAATAAAATTTATCCTATCCTCCATTTGTGTGTATATGTGTACATGTGCTTGTGGGGCCAGAGGCAAGCATCAAGTGTTGAGGAACTACGGGTTAGACACATTCCTTGATAGGCAGACAGATGGGGAGAAGGGCCATGACTAGAAAACAAAAAAGGCAAACTTCCAAAATGGCTGGCTTCTTCCTCACCCTCCTGAACTGAGGTATATACCTGGCAGCTTAAAACAAAGGCCTGGTAGACTTTGTCTCTCCCATCAGTAGGACTGTCCTTGCTGATGAGTTTAAGGCCAGATCAATACATATTTACACAATAGTCCTGGGCCAATTAGCCATCCTGTCTTTGTTCAAGCTGGCCAACCCTAAATCAGGGGAGGAAGATTCTTCAGAGACTTTTAAAACATTAGCTCTCAAGAAAAAGCCGGAATTTTTCCAGGCCCTTGAGCGTTCCCTTCTGCTTTGCCAAGGGCCTTTCTCTGTCTGCTTGCTGTTTGTGTGTTTCTTCACCCCTAATAAAAGCCTTTCTCTTTTGGTCATGATTCTCCATGGCTGATTCCGTCTGCAATCGATCAAAACCTTCCCTAGTGCTACCTGTCGAGGGAGAGATTTTTCCTGCCTTTTAATTCTTTTACTGTCAGAAAAATCGAACTCTATCAAGACCCCTAACTGATAGCAGGTGCCTTCCTCAATTGGTCTCTACCTAATGGTTTTGAGACAGAGTCTGTTGCTGTCAGTTGAGGCAGGCTTGCTGGCCAGGAAGTGCCAGGGATTTGCCTGTCTCCACATTCCTGGGCTAGAGTTACAGACACACACTGCCATGCCTGGCTTTTACATGGATGCTGGGGATCCAAACTCAGGTCTTTATGATTTTATAACTAGCACTTTACCCACTAAGCTATTGCCCCAACTCTCATCTTCCTATCTTAACGGATGTATGTAGTCCTAGCATTCTGGAAGGCCGACTTCATTTGGAATTCTTCTATTCCTCAGCCATTGTGGCTGGAATATGTGGGTACAGAGAGTAACACCAGCTTAAGGTCATGGTGAGGCTTCCTCTTCCTCCTAGACCAGACCTCCGTCTGCACCACAGGACGAGGCGGATCTTCCCACATGTTCAGTCACTGTCTGTGTCTTCAAACTGCTGCTCTTCTCGAATGTGTGCACTGGTGACCGTTAAGACTCAAGCTGACCTTTAATAAACTAGACCAAGAGCAGTGGGTTCAGAACCTGGTGGGCGGAGCATTCTGGTGGGCGGAGCATTCTGGTGGGCGGAGCATTCTGAGGGCCCTGGTCTCCAATGACTCCTTGCCTATGTCTCCCTTCTGCCTGTCTAGTCTGACTGTGGTACTGGTCAGGTGCTGTGTGGCTACAGCCTTGGTTGGATACAACACAGCCCCTTCACGGAGGCTAGACATCCAACCACTGTGAACTATGAGGAAGATGGTGCAGGTTTGAGGGTGCTGGGAAGGGAATCATTGTTTCTTAGAGGTGGTACCAAGTATGCTAAGGCTGGCAGAAAGGTTGAGAAGTGGATGCAGATGGAGAAGTGAGGAAAGAAAAGACCAAAGGTTGAGAGAGTAGCTATCCTAGGGCCAGGGTCTCTGAATTGTCAGAGGTATAGGAGGTTGAACATTTGTCTTCCAAATGCTAAGAGCCCCAGCCTGTTGCAGCTTATGTAGCTTTCAAGGGCCAGCCTCCTCTACAAGAACAAGGTGAAACACTGAACCCCATCCTTGTTCAGCTTTGGATTAGGCAGAAGTCGGACACCACTCCCTGTACCATGCCTCCTTGGTAACCAACGCTTCTTTACCAATTTCTTCCTTTTCTAAAGATTTACTTTTGTTTTGACATGGTGTCTCACTATGTAGCCCAGGCTGGGCTGAATCTCAATACATAGATGAAGCTTTCCTGAGAGATCACAGAGATCCACCTGCCGCTGCTCCTGGGATTAAAGGTATGCGTGCTAGTAGAGGCCAAGGAGCCTTCAGAGCTGGAGTTACGGGCAGTTAAGAGCTCTCCAACTTGGGTGCTGGGAACCAAAGTCTGTCCTTTGGAAGAGCAGGAAGCACTCGTTTATTTTATTTTTTTGAGACAATGTCTCAACATGTATTCTTGGCTAGCCTGGAGTGCTGGGATTAAAAAGGACCGCACCATCACACCCAGCTACCAGAAGCATTCTTGACTGCTGTGTCATCTCTCTCTCTCTCTCTCTGAGATGATTTCATGTAGCCCAGGCTGGCCTCCAACCCCCTAGGTAGTCAAGGATGGCCTTGAATTTCTGAATGCTAGGATTGTATGTGATCACTGCCATGCCAGACTTTACTAGTTTCAAGGTGAGCAAGCCACTCAAAGCTTCCAGAAAGAATCTGCACAAAATTCTCACCCTGCCAAGATGGCGCTAAAAGCAGCCCTTTTCTTTCGCATGTTTGTTTCATCAGACAAACCCCCACTAGGTAGCTGAGGCTATCCTGGACTTGCAGAGTCCAGACTAAATCCCAGCTTGCAATCCTCCTGCCTCAGGCTCTTGAGTGCATGTTCAACAGAAGCTGCCTTTAGGAAGCAGAGTGTCGGGCTGGAGAGATGGCTCAGAGGTTAAGAGCACTGACTGCTCTTCGAGAGGTCCTGAGTTCAATTCCCAGCAACTACATGGTGACTCACAACCATCTGCAATGAGATCTGGTGTCCTCTCCTGGCCGGCAGGCATACATGGAGGTTGAACACTGTGTATACAATAAATAAATAAATCTTAAAAAAAAAAAGGAAGCAGAGTGTCTACATCATGCTGACACATAGCTCAAGATGGCTAGCAAAGAAATAGTACCTCATGTCCCCTGGGAGCAGTCATCCATGAAGGAGCTTCCCACCCTGTGGCTGAGAGAACTCAGGTGTGTGCTGGGCAGGGTAAGAAGCAGCGGCTCTTGGTGCCTGACAAAAGTACCTTATTTCCACCCTCCCTGCTCCCCTGTGGAACGTCTATCAATCACCTCCCAAAGAAAGTAATTCCATCTGTGTCCTTGTCTCAGGATCTGCTTCTGAAGGAATGAGAGACAGAGAACATTTCATGCTCCAGTCTTGGCATCCATAAATAAAGGGCTGAATTATGGCCGAGACTTCTTTCCCTTCCAGGTCTCCACCTCTCAACAAGGGAAACAGGACTCCTTGCTTCTTAGTTTCATTTGGTGTCAGGCTAAACAAGCCAGGTGCACACACATTAGCCCTTCACAATGGTCTAGTCTCTACGGGTTGTGTATATGCATGCGAAGTGAGGCTGTAGGTAAAGGACTCTAATGTGGCTTAGTCCCTGAGAGCACTCAAGGAGTCTCTCTGAACATCTGAAGCCATGAACCTAAGATAGGCGATAACATTCTGTAGGGAGTGAGGGAAAAAGGACCCTGTGGTGAGGGCTGGAACTTGCTCACAGATGTTGCATCAAGAAAAGAGAGTGGGATTAAAAGGAAGATTAAGGGTTAAAATGTAAGCATCTGAGATACTAAGGAAGAGGAAGAAGGCT
This sequence comes from Ondatra zibethicus, assembly GCA_004026605.1. Classification (NCBI taxonomy): domain Eukaryota; kingdom Metazoa; phylum Chordata; class Mammalia; order Rodentia; family Cricetidae; genus Ondatra; species Ondatra zibethicus. The sequence goes on from PVIU01031080.1 coordinate 12,537, forward strand.
TGTAGTTGGATGTGAGATAATGATGCTAGACTGATAAGAGGAAAGACAGGGCTTTGACTCAGTGACCTCAGGCTGCCCTGCTCCCGCCAAAGCCCTTCAGCAACACACGGAAAACACTATTGTCCTTTCACAGAGTCTTGCTTCTAATGAACAGGCTTAATTGTTAGCAAAGCTTCTAGCTGGGAGACCACCTCACAGCACTACCTAAACAAGGAGCTAAATCTGAGGTAACTAAGAAAGATTGCAGCTGTATCTTGGTACCTGGTAGAGCTAATGCTCTGCCATGGTGAAGCTTCAGGTTGATCATGTTCACAGGCTCATGTGCAGCTAGTTTCTGTATACAGACCAGGACCATTGCCCAGGGAATGATGCTGTCCATAGTGGGCTGGGCCCTCCCACATCAGCACCACTCTCTGGGCAAGTGGTTCTGGGCTGTATAAGAAAGTTAGCTAAACACGAGCCTGTGAATAAGCCAGCAAGCAGCACTCCTCTGCAAATTTCTGCTTGAGTCAATGCCTTGACCTCTCTCAGTGATGAATGGTGTCTCGGAAGTATAAACCAAGTAAATTCTTTCCTCCCTTAAGTCGCTTTCGGTCATGGTGCTTGTCACAGCAACAAAATGAAACTAGAACATTGACCAAGTGACTAACATGATAAGATTTCACCGTTTATTATTTTATAAAACCTAGAGACAAATATAAGAACCTGATACAGTCACTACGACCACAATACACCTGCTACCATTTGCCTTCTGGCACCAAAAAAAAGACAGCACAACCTTCTGGCCCACCCATTCTCCCTGGAGCATTCTTTCTCTCGTCCTAGGTCTGTCCAGGACTTATTGATCCATTCTGACCAGCTGAATGTGAACTCTACCTCTCAAACCAAATGCTCTATTCAATTGGACAGCGGACCAGGATTCCCATAACAACAGCTAGTAGACAGCCAAGGTCAAAGCTGGAGTCAGAGACAGTTAGAGAGGAGCTTCAACTACCCCTAAGTAGGTGAGTAGTGCATAAATAGCACATGACCGACTCCCCAATTGGGCCAGGGCAGCAGGCTTAGAGCATGTGGGCCCTTCCGGAGAAGTAACCAGTCTCAGGAGAGATTTCCTTAGTCTTTGTCCAGTTTCTGCCATTGCCCCATAGAAACTCTAGAAAAGGGGAACTCAACAGATTTCCACTCTGTCCTCTAAGCCTCTCCCTGATTCTCAGGCGTTTCTCCCACTTTCCTTAACTTTTCCCTTTTCCTCTATTTCTCACTCTTCTGTAATAATTCAGAATAAAGCCTGCCTCTGCTTTGCAGGTTCTCACAAGAGTCTGTGTCATTAGTATTCTCGACATGCGACAATGCACTTAGAGCTACTGTCCCAGGTCAGGCTGTAAGTGGTTGGCATTTTAGGTCCACAGATCATGCACAACTGTGCTATGAAAGGCCACACTCAAAGTCTCTGCAAAGGCAGAGTTGTATATCTCCCGTCAACTGTGGCTGATTCTAAACCAGTGGACAGAAATAACACAGAAACACTAGCCTGTCTCCTCTGAATGAGGATGCTTCCTTTAGAAGATTGGCAGAGGCAAAAATGGCTCCGACCCATCTCTCTTTCACATTTTCACTTACCACACTCTTCCTTCCTCCCACTGTCAAATGTATCATGCCACAAGCCAGAAAGCTACACAAAGAAGGGCCTTCTACATTTGTTTAATTGAGACAAAGTGTTGTGAGACTTCCCTGGGTGCATGTGTGCACACAGGCCTGTTCACTACAGATAGTGTTACCACTACCGCACGAGAGTAAAGACCATTGCCCAAATTCTTGTAGTTGAATTAAGCAAGCTTTATTTTCTCTAAAGCTTTATTTTCTCTAAAGCAGGGTTTGAGACACAGCCATGAACACAGAAGACAATGGGGTTTAGATAGCTTTAAAAAACCTGCAAAACTAGGAGGTTTCCAAGGGCCAGGGGATATTTTGGTTACGTGGGAATTTGGCCAAACATTTCAAAATTATTTGGCAGAACATCTTAGCTTATCAGTGTGAAAGTCAGGGTATAGAGTACGGAACATGTCAAATTCCAGCAAATGGGTTAAGACATGGTCCAATTTAAGTTAGAAGGAAAACAGGAATGAATGTATTTTGACCTTGTAAGAAGATGGCTTCTAATCTTAAAGTAGAGTTAGGCTGGTCCATCAGTAGGGCACGGATGACGGACAAAGGCTACTTGTTCCTCCATGTTCCCTTCCCTTTCCACTGGGGAGATGCAGTTTCCTCAGGAGGACGCTTCTGCTAGAGCTGTTGGCCCATAGGTTCGATGATAGAGGGCAAACAGGACTTGATAAGCTGCCAGCAGGGGCAGCGAGTGTGACCAGACACATTTTATAGCCGTATTTCAGACTCTGGCTGGCTGAAGTGGGGAGAGAAGAGGCGCAGAGACTTCACTGGGATGCCTGAAGTGAAGGTACACGTGATCCTGGTGGGTATCAGGGTTTGGCGGGTTCCTCCAGAGGGATTCCAGGCTTTGTGCTACAGAAAAGAGCTATAGCAGAGACACATAGTGGCAGAAACAGGAATGGGTCATTTTTGAATGCACTCCTTCCTAGGCCAGGAGGGATGGGGGTGGGCCTTGGACTTCCAACAGGGCAGGGCACCATGCCCTCTTTCAAGGAAGAAGGGGGAGGGAGGAGGGGTGGGGGGTAGTGGGAGGGGACCGGGAGAAGGGGAAGAAAGGAAAAAAAAATTTTTTTTATCTTGAATTATGTTCTTGAATGGAAAAAAT
>PVIU01031081.1:0-15344 GCA_004026605.1 Ondatra zibethicus
ACGGAGAAGCCATCAACAATGACACCAGGACCTATCTCTTCTGCATGTATTTTCTTTTTGGGATCCGAGTCTTTTTGGATGCACTCCTTCCTAGGCCGGGAGGGAGGGGGGGTGGGCGTTGGACTTCCAACAGGCCAGGGCACCATGCCCTCTTTCAAGGAAGAAGGGGGAGGGAGGAGGGGTTGGGGGGTAGTGGGAGGGAACCGGGAGAAGGGGAAGAAATGTAAAAATTTTATTTCTTTAATTATGTTTTTGAATGGAAAAAATAAAACAAAACAATGTAAACAAAAAAATGATTTGACTATTTCCTATATATTCCTGCACACTGAAACTATTACTAAAGTGCTTGTTTCAGATTTAATCCCTAGTGTGCTCTGTATATGACTACCTAGAACAAATTATGTATATAACATTTTAGGCATGAAAATAATCTCATATATTATATGAAAAACAGGCAAAACCTTGCAAAACCTGCAGGAGAGTCTGTCTTCATTTACATACCAGAAATAGTATTCAGATTCCACCAAACCACAGCTTGAAAGCGTTCCTTGCTTGGGAAGGTAATAAGTTATATTTTATTGTACAGTATGTGTAGAATAAGAGTATGTTTCACAAATGCTTTACTAAATTCATCCTTGAGTGTGCCTGGCACCTTTCTGTTGGCCACTTGTCACAAAATATGCAAGAACTTTAGTTCAAGTCTAAAACTGGAGGCTGATAGAAGATTACATCAGAGGAGAAGTCACAACCAGCAGTATTAGTCAGGTATTTCTTTTCTCTAACAATGATTTATCATTTCCACACTGGAAAACAAAAACAACCAAACCAAAACAAACACATATGTGACACCACAAGATAAAACAAAATATTCTAAGTAATACCCAAGTGAATATATATATATATATATATATATATATATATATATATATATCACAAAACAATTGTGTATTCTCTCTTTTCTGTATGGAAATTTCTAAAATTATATACCTTGAGCAAACAGGGTTGCTAAGACCATGGGAAGACAGGTGCCAAAATGGTTGGTTACCATCTAAGTATCTAACCATCACCCATATGAAAAGCAAGGCATGACTGTTTATGCTCACAAACCACAAACTGGGAGAAGACAGGCAGATTCTGATTGATTGCTGGTCAGTCAGCCTAGCCAAAAGAGCAAGCCTTGGGGACAAGAAGAGACTCTAGCTTAATGGAATAAGGTGGAGAATAATAGAGAATGGCATTCAATAGCCTTTTCAGGTCTCTACAAGCACATGCCTAAACATTCACTTGTGTTCACTGCACACACACACACATTTCTCAGTGCAATACTAAAACTAACTAATGAAAACACATGCTTATTATGATACAAGTAGATACATGTATAAATGGAATTGAATTTAAATCCCAGGAAAATACCTGCAGATAAATCTATCTGATTCATGAGAGAGTTGTCAATGAATACGTATTTTATACAAATCGGTTTCTTTAACAAATGGTGCTAGGAAACAGGATGTTCACAAACATCAAGCTGAAACTATATCCCTATCTGTCATTTTGGAAATAAAAAGGAATGAAATAAAATTAATAAATTAAAACTTGAATATAAAACAAAAACGAAAAGTCTCATAATAATTATTTTTACATTTTTTTAAATTTTTACTACTGTTGCAGCAAAATACCCACTATCACAAGGATATCAGAGAAGAAGGGTGTTATTTTCACTTACGGTCTGAGGGTGCAGTCAATCATGGCAGTTATGGCAATGAGAGCAGTTGCAGCTGAGAAATGTGGGTGACTCTTCTTCCTTTCTTTTGTTCATTCTATGACCTCAGCCCACAGGATGGCTCTGCTGACAGTTTGGTGGGTCTTCTCATCTCAGCTAAACCTTTTTGGAAGGACCTTCACAGTCACATTCATTCTGTTGTCTCCTGGATTTTCCTGAATTCCACCAAGATTAACCTTCTGATACTACCAGAAGAAAATGAAAGAGCGATACCTTCAAATTGTATACATAGTAGACAACTTTCTTAATAGGAGTCTAACTGCTTAGAAAATAATAATTCACATATGGGATTCTGCCAAATTAAAAAGATCCTGCACAAGAGAGGAAACAACCAACATTGTGAAAGGGCATCTTAAAGAGTGGGAGAAACCTTTGTAGGCTACGCAAGTGAACAGAGACTAATTAGCCAGAGTACAGAAAGAAATAAAAAAAATTAATGCCAAAGTAACAAATAAATTAATAAATAAATTGTTTTTACAGTTTGGATAGGAAGCATTTCTACCCACAAGGCTTATGTATTGATTCCTGGTCTCCTCTGGTGAATCTAAATATTGAGAACTGATCTTATTTATGACTTTTATCAAGCCGAGAGATCAATCACTTGATAGATTAATATATAGGTAACACATATAGGAAGTATATAATGTGTGATTTTCATAAGAGTACATGGAAAAATTTTTGTTAATCCCAGATACATCAATAAAACAGGCAAAAGAATTCATTCTGCCCAATATTGCTTGGGCGATGATTTTTCTTATGGTTACTCATAGAAGCAAAGGCAACTAACAGACATTTATAACATTAAAAAAGAATTTCTCCCCATTAATTAATTTTTTTTAGTTTTTTTTTCAAGACAGATTTCTCTGTAGCTTTGGAGCTTGACTTGGAACTAGCTCTTGTAGACCAGGTTGGCTTCAAATTTACAGAGATCCGCCTGCCTCTGTCTTCTGAGTGCTGGGATTAAAGATGTAAGCCACAGCCATCCAGCAAAACTCCAGATAACAATAGCATGTCACACTTGGAGCTTAGAGTTCCGTAATACACCACTCTTCCTCCAGGATTTTGATTATTTATACTATCTCGGTGAGGGTTTTGAACCTTTAAGAAAGTAGTATAAATGTAGGACATGTTATCCCATTTAGAGTTGTCATGAATCTCACAGTCACCGCCACCCATTGCTATAAGCAGTCACCTTGAACAAGGCTAACAAACAATCATAAACATAACTATAGAATGCAATTTGATAGAACCATCAGATCTCTGTATCTGTTTAACAAGATGTGGCCAGTACCATCCCCAATAAGTCCTATAACCTCCCTAGTTTGTTTTCTTATATATGGGTCCTGTTCTGTGATGTGAGATGTTAATCTAATTGGTAAACAATGGTTTGCACACAATAATAATCATGCACTTCTTGGCATGCTGACAGCAATAACAGTAACAGGCTGCTTTAATTATCAAGCAGGACAATGAATGACAGTTCTGGAACTACCTGCATAGTGTTCTCTGCCATTCACAAGAACTAGCCATGGAACTTCCAGCTCAGATACAGCTCAGTTTTTCAATGTCCCGACACCAGAGTAGTAGGTAGTTTCACCAACTAGGTCATACCATCTAGTTCTCACATAAGACCAACAGCAACTGCAATGTCTGGCACTGCATGACTGGGCTCAGGGAACTTCATAAAAACTAATAAAGAGGTAGCCTACTCTGGCCACATAAATTTTATTTAACCATATGTGACAACTCAGAAGGTCTTTTTCATTTCACACAAAGTACCTCTATTTAAATTATTTCATTATCACTTTCTATTTATGGCCGTGGACTGCTCGATAGTCTAACTTTGTAGGGGACCATTTGCACCTTACTCAACCTAAAATTCCTGAGATTTTCACTGTTGTGCTTCATCCCTTCACTCTAAGCAGACTGATTTCTGATTATTGTTTATTTAAGTATAATGCTGCTGCTGCTTTCAGGTACTGTGTGTGTGTGTGTGTGTGTGTGTGTGAGTGTGTGTGTGTGTGAGTTGTGTGTGCATTATATATATATATATATACACATCATATATGCGTTAACATTATATGGTAAATGCTTTTTATAAAAGGTTGGTTGGGTAAGATCTCTGGAAGTGAACTACCCAATGTCATCAGCAAGGGCAAGACATCTTTGTATTCAGTAGTTAATATGATACTCAGGAATACGAAGACAGAGAAAATATTAGCAAGTTATCCCATAGCATGAAAAGATGCTCTCACTGAAATCAATTATTCTGTCTACAGAGCTCATGTTGAGTGGAGAGGACTGATGGTAGATGCTATCTTAGTTATTTTCTTCTATTCCACAAGTACTCTCCATGATCTTCATACCTCTACTTGATCCTTGAGTACTCCTAAGTTTATTTTCCTATAACCAAGAAGCTCATCAGGATTGGATTATACTGTTTCAACTGTTTCAGTATCACGGGTTTTGCCTTGGATATAGGCTATAATCTCCTTGGTATGATAGGATTTGGGATAGTGTAGTGACCAATATTTGATCTCTTGAGCATGCCTTGGATGCTCAAAGAGCCCTGGGATTTGGTGGAAAATCATCCACTGAAAAAAAATTATACCACCCTACCTCAGTATCCACCCCTTGATTCTCATTGCCACTTGTGTTCCTCAATGCTGCTAAGAAGCCATGCATATCCAGCTTTTTATCTACCCCAAAGAGAGTAGTTTTCAGATTACTGGGGCTCAATAAACCTGCAAATTAGTATTTGGCCTCTTTAGCACTGCATGCTCCTCACCTTAAACCTTCAGGCAACATCTCCCCTGATAGATCCTTTCAGGCCCATAAATTTTTCTTCCTCCAGAACACCTAGTAATACCCTATTTTTCTGCCCATAAAGTAAAGGACGCTTGAAGGATTTGACCTTGTAAAGATTGTGTCCCATCACAGGGCTCAGTAAAGTTTCAGAAGCCCCTTATTTGGTCATGTGAATTAGGTAACTAATACTGCTTCCCTCATACATAGTTCCTTAAATCTACTGAAGTTTATTAAGTATATGTTTCATTTTACTGCCTTCCTCATATCCACTCAGTCATGTGAGGTAGCTAGCTGATACAGTGATCTCATCCTCTGCTTTATCCAATTTACCTGACAAATCAAAGGATGATACACTAGCACTCTCCACATGTCTGATTTCCATTTTAATTGATGTTTTATAGAGACACACGTATTTCTCTGCAGACAACTGCCACAGAACTGAAAGTCTTATCACCCACAGGTAGGCCAATGCAGCTTCATGACAATCTTGTTTCATATGCATTACTTTATCAAATTACAGTGTACTTTCTGGTCCAGCCTTTTTATGCGCCATCTTCACATTCTGTTGGTGGGCTGCACTCATCAATAATATATAGAAGATTTATAAAGTAAAATACCTCAGATTTATCTTATGGACTTTTCACCTTGCTTCCCTTTCTGGGCAGATGACTTAATCTCGGCAATTGCTTCTACAGTGAGGTTAGATATCATTCCATGTCACAAGGAGGATAGCAACATTACAATTACCCCCACAGTTGTTTTACCCTCATATGGTTTAGCTTCTGTTCCATATCTTATCATCCAAGTCACGAGCAATGTTATTTTCCTACATACTCATTTCCATTTCTCTGAGTACCTGATGAAGTACCAAATGTGGAATGACTTCTTGGGAGATGTAAACTATATCTATTATTTCCAGATAATTGCACTAATGGGAGATAAAAGGAACAATTTCACTCATCCTAATTAGTGAATTAATGACTTTAACTGAAGTTACTTACAAGAACATGTGTTCTTGATTACTTATAGGAATGTGGACAAAATATGGACACCTTCTTCCTGAAAGAAGAATCATTCTCCAGCAATTATTAAATAATTATTTATTCTCAGATGGGACTGCTGTCTTAGTTAGGGTTTCTATTGCTATGAAGAGATACCATGACCACAGAAAATCTTATAAGGAAAATAATTAATTGGTGTGTCTTACTACAGTTTCAGAAGTTCAGTCTGTTATTATGGCGGTGAGCATGGCAGCGTGAAGGCAGACATGGTACTGACTTCATCTTCATCAAAAGGCAACAGTAAGTGAAGTGAGACTGATTGGTATCTTGAGCATAGCAAACCTCAAAGTCTACTCCCACAGTGACATACTTCCTCCCACAGGGCCATACCTGCTCCAACAAAGCCAAAACTCCTAATATTGTCACTCCCTATGAGCATATGGGGACAAATTACATTAAAGATAACATATTCTACTCCCCGGTTCCCGTAAGCATTTAGCAGTATCATAAAGCAAAATGCATCAGTCCAACTTCAAAAGTCCTCATATTCCATCAAAGTCTTAATATGCTTAAAATTCCAAAGTTCAAATTTTTTTTTCTTCTGAGATTCATGTAATCTCTGAACTGCAATGCCCTATAAGATCAGCATCAGAAAAGCAATCACATATTTCCAAGATATAAAGGCACAGGATATACATTACCATTCTAAAGTGTAGGGAAGGGAGCAAAATAAGGAAATACTGGGGAAAACCAAGATTATAAACTAGCTGTGCAAACTCTAAACTCTGCATCTCCATGTATGAAGTTAAAACCAATTCAAATCTCCAATTCTACTCAGTCTTATTAAATGTAACATACTTCTCTCAGAGTATGGGCTGGTTCCACTCATTGCTAGCAGCTTTATTTGGCAGATATCCATGGCTCTACCATCTCTAACGTTTTGGGGTCTCCAAGGCTTCAACTTCATCACTTCATGCAATGGTCTGTCTACCAGGCATCCTGAGACACCCCTGATGAATGCCTGTCCTCAGCTGCTCTCTTAATCTTGGGAGCAAAATTCACAGCTCCTTTTGTTTATCTATAGCTACAGAACTATGTGGCTGAAGCTTATAAGTTCTGCTGCTTAGTGGGCTTGTTCAGTTAAACATCAGCTCTGTCTTTCACTGCCTAAACTTGACAGTCCTAAAACTGGATCTCTAGACCAGGCTGGCCTCAAACTCAGAGATCTGGCAGCCTCTGCCTTCCAAATGCTGGGATTAATGTTTTGTACCACCACACCCAAATCTAAGCTTTTCTTTAAATACTGTTCACAAGCTGGAAATTTAGCTGGGTAGGATTTTGTTCTGAGGTCACCACTCCCTTTATTCCATTTCTTAATGTTTATCTCCTTGAACACAACACTGAATTCCATTTCTTTTGTCCTCAAAATTTACATTTTCTTGCTCCTTTTAATGATAAATATTTATTAGAAATACCACTAATAATCATATAATAGGGTCTATACTGGGTTGTTTTGAGATTTCCTCTGCCAACAGAATTAATCCAAATCTCCAAACTTAAGCCTCAGGCATAGTTCAGAAAAGGGAAAAAAAGGAACCACTTTCTTCATGAAAATGTCACAAGAATGATCTCTAGGCAACATATTAAAATTCTCCTCTGAAACCTCTCAAGTTTCAACCCACAGTTCATCAAATCATTCTCAGTGCCATTGTCTTCTAAGATCTGATGTTGGATTCCCCTCTGTATGCTATGAATATGTTTTATTATCATTGGTTATAACAAAGCTGCTTTGGCCAAGGGCTTAGTAGAGTAAAGCTAGGCAGGAAATCCAGAGATATAGAAAGAAAGTAGGTGGAGTCAAGGAGATGCTATGTAACTGTCAGAGGAAAAAGATGCCAGCTGCTAGCCAGAAACTTACCAGTAGGCCACATCATCATGGTGATTCACAAATTAATAAAAATGGGTTAATTTAGTATATAAGATTTAGGTATAATTATGAATAATATATTGGTCAAAAAGTATTATAATTAATATAGTTTCTGTGTTATTATTCAGGCCTTGGCAGCTGGGAAACAAATGAGCAGCTTCTGTTTACAATGATTCTACTAGTATGGCCCATTATGAAAGGCTTAACTCAAAGTACCAAAACCCACATTCCTCCAAAGAAAAACATGAGCAAGCATATCACAACCCCAATCCCTGGAATCAACTTCTATAGTAAGGAGGAGAGGGCTGTGTTCCCAGTGCCTGGTTAGCTTATGCCCGCAATAATTACACAGAAACTGTATTCATTAAAATACTGCCTGGCCCATTAGCTCTAGCCTCTTATTGGCTAACTCTCACATCTAATTAACCCATTTCCATTAATGTGTATTGCCACTTGACTGTGGCTTACCGACATGAGTCTAAGCAGTGTCCGTCTTGGCCAGGAGAATCATGGCATCTGCCACATTTTCTTTCTCCCCAGCATTCTGTTCTGTCTACTCTGCCCACTTAAGGGCTGCCCTATCAAAAGGCCAAGGCAGTCTCTTTATTTAAGCAATGAAAGCAACAGAAATACAGAGGACATCCTACATCATTTCCCCTTTTCTATTTAAACAAAAAAGAAACGCTTTCACTTTAACATAGTAAAATTACATATAACAAAATAGTTATCAAGCAAGAATGACAGTTACCATATTTAGATTTATTTCATCTTTTATCATAACAATGGAAAACTATAACTATCTATCTATTCTTCAACTCCATCAAAAACTCCAGAAGGATATAATATTACCCAAGTAAACAAGAAGTAAGCAACTTCCAAAGCTCTAGAAATGACAGAGACATCTGGCTGCCTGTACAGTCACCCAAAGTTCCTCCGTGCCATTGGGGCATCCATCTTGAGCCTACAGGCTCATAGTATCCAGCAGACATTTCCATGAAGCAGGAAATTTTAAAGACAGTTCAGTCACTTTCTTTTGTATCCTGAAGAATGTCTCACATACTCTTTCATGAAGCAGGAACCCTGAAGGATCATCTCACCTTTAGGCAAGTTCAGCAGTCCTCTCACTGTGGGTTCTTTGTGTCCAGTTAAACAGTCCAGGAAAGAGCAGTTTCTTGCCCAAATGGCTAGCAAACTCCATAAGGAGCCTCTTCAATGCCCATTTTCCTCCGGAAGTAGCTTGGTGCTGCCAGGAGCAGATGTGTCCCATTGTCATGAAAAGTCCTAAGTTATTAAAACATTAAATGCCATATTCTGTAGTCTTTGAAAGATATGAAGAATGCCTATCTAATTGAAATATATCTCTATATATCTAGAAAATCTAACTAACATGACTACAAAGTTGACTATATCAATGATTATCTATTAACAACCTATATTTCCTAATTATACATTACATTTTTAAATGAACTACAAAATCACAATACCTTAATCAAGATCAGAAATATGCATATATAACAAAATTGACCTTAAATTTATATAAACAAACCAAGATTCATACCAATGCAAATTAATTCTATATATCATCTCCCCCTTTAAATGTAAAAGAGCATTTATAAACAATATTTGGGAATATGGGCATATTTTTTTTGTCTCCAAACGTCTTCCTGCTGTATGGGGGCACTGTCAATCAGGTCTTTCATGGTGTGTCCAGTGTACCAGGTTCATCTCAGTCATCAGTTGAGTGAGGTAATTTTCTGAAGGTGTTCACAGTGACCTTCAGGAGGGTGTAGTCTATCATACCATATTGGTGTAGAAGGAATCCATCGGGTCTCATCCTCTGTGAAAACAAAAGAAGAACCTCCTTTCCAAAGCACCATATCCTTAGACCCAAATTTGGAAGTCATGATACCTTTAGAACATATATCTTGGTTTCATTGGCACACAATGAAATGTCTTTCTGTACTTAGCTCCTTCACAGGCAAAAAATTTAAAGAAACACAATAAAATACATAATCCAGACATTCTGTGAACTTTCCATTTTTACGTAGCTTATTTTTTTCTTCCTTTAATCTATAACTATCTGTACTCTGTCTCTTTAAAGACTTTATCCTTTTTTTAAGCATTAACTTTGACTCTCTATATTCTTTTTCTTTTCTCTCCCAAGCCTATGTACTTTATCTAACAGTATGACCCATTTAGAGGTCTTTTATGTCTGAATCTGTCCTATCATGAATCTTTAATTCTTTAATGTACCAGAACAGTTTTGCCAAACCTACTCCAACAAAACCAAACTTTCTGATAGTGCCACTACTATGAGCTATGGGAACCAATTACATTCAAACCATCAAAAGCACCATAAGATACTCATTCGTCCTCTATAATTGCATGAGCTTATGGGAACCAATTACATTCAAACCATCAAAAGCACCATAAGATACTCATTTGTCCTCTATAATTGCATGAGGACAGTAGTGGATCAATCATGTAATTGTGTTTTAGTGGTTAATCTTAGCAGATTGAATTTGAAGAGAGCAACAGCCATATTATGCCTGAAGACCACATTCCAAAGCAAGTCCCCACTTTTCTTGGCCATTCTCATATCACTTTCTCCTACCCCAAAGCCATGAAGTGAACCAATGTCCTTTCTACATCCTTAGTGCCATCCTCTACACTATGTTAGGCTGCTAACATAGTCTCATAGCAACAGAGTCAGTTGTCCATGAGCTGAAATCTTTTAAACCATAAACCAAATAAACCTCCCTATTTTTATTATTTTCCTTATGTATGTGTAACAATGACAATAATACACTCCAAAGAATAACTGAAATAGAGGTTACAAAGCATTGGATACTTCGTTGTTGACTCTTCAGAAATTTCAAAACAAATATGAGATTAATAATGAAGCAAAGTCAAACTTCTGGGTCTGCCAAATCATAGTGGACTGTATCTCTCTTTCAGTATTTGTTCAATTTTCCTCTTGAAAAGCCCTAAAGGGAGATCAAACAATAAAGTAAAGGATGTTATAATGACTCATGTCTTTTGAGAACACAGACCTTCCTTACATAAGTATATGTGCAATTGTTGGCAAAGTATCCCAAAACTAAGATTTCTTTTTACAGTAGTAAGAAGCTAACTTAAACTACCAAAATGTATAGTGACAACTTGGCATTCTGGATGTCATAGAGCAGAGTGAACAGTTGTTTTACTTGTATCTCTGGCTTCGTTTTGGTTGAAAATCCATTAAAAAGTCTAATGATACTATAACTTCCAGTTTTGTGTTTAAACACTGATTGCATTTCCTAGCTGTTTTTGTCACTATGAAAACATCAAGGGGAAAGAATTAAATATTTATTTTGGCTCATTATATAAGAAAGTACAGTTCATGATCTACTTACTCTGTTGCTATGGACCTAAAAGAAAAATGAATTTATAGTAGCAAGAATGTGGTAGGGATAAACCACTCACCTTATGAAGCACAAGAAAAGAAATGGAAAATATTGGAGGATAAGATATACAGTCTTCCAATACAACCCACACAGTAGAAATTTCCACCTCTTCCAAAAATAATGTTATAATCTGGGAACTATGCTTTAAAACACACAAACCTGAAAGTAACATTTCATATTCAAGACATCGCATTTCCACAAGTAGCCAAAAGACTTATCATGATCTCCTACCCAGAAAAGCATTTAGTACATCTTCAAGAATCTTCATTTAAGTCTACATCATATATCTGAATGTTTTTTATACAATTACTTAATAACTAGAACATTACTGAGGCCAAATCATAGTATGTGTAGAAAAGCAGAATACATAGAATTGTCAAAATCAGGGGTTTTGTTCAAAGTAAAAGTAGGGTTAGTAGTAGTCATTGTAGTAGTAGTACGTGATTCATTGCTCATCATTTGTAAATAATGCTATCTTATTAGGTTGCAGAGTTAGTAGAAACAATTAAAAGTAATTTTGATTTTGTAATGCTGATTTAATAAAATTAAGTAACAGGTTACCTTCACATATAAGGAAAGAAATAAAAATGCAAATGAGCCCATCTTTATTTGCATTCTAGCATATTGGAATTCAGTAGTTCCTTCATCCCTATAGACTGACATGTTACACACACGGCACCTAGAGAAGTTAAGTCAAGCTGGAAGGAAAATGTAAGATTTTCATATCAAAATTAAAAGTAAGTCACAAGTAAATCTTCGTTTTTATATTTTAACACCGTGTATGTACTTTCTTTAATACAGAATATTTCTGAATTTTAGAATAATCCACTAAGAAATATTCATCACTGGAAACTGATTTTTGGGGTCACATAAAGAATGGCTACTATTCTACAGAATATACTGACAATCATTTTCCTTGTTGAGTTCTTCATTGGAAATTTGGGGAATGGATTCATAGCACTGGTTAACTGTGTGGACTCTGTCAAGAGAAGAAAGATTCCTTCAGTGGATCAGATCCTTACTGCTCTGGCCATCTCCAGATTATCTCTACTGTGGGTTATATTTCTAGATTGGTTAGTATATATAAAATTCTCCCCTTCATTCATGAATAGAAATATATTAAGAATAACTCAGATTTCCTGGAATATAAGCAATCATTTCAGCATCTGGCTTGCTACCAGTCTCAGCATCTTTTATTTTCTCAAGATAGCCCCTTTTTCTAACTCTCTTTTCTTCTACCTAAAATGTAGAATTAAAAGGGTGGTTTTGACTGCATTGTTGCTATCATTGGTTCTCCTGTTTTTGAATATTTTTCTAGTAATCAAACATACTGATGCCTGGATTGATGGATACAAAAGAAACACATCTAACATTTTTAGTTCAAGTTTTGTAGAATACCCCAGACTTATTTTATTGCCCAGTTTAATGTTCACATTGATACCTTTTGGTGTATCCTTGGCAGTTTTCCTCCTCTTAATCATCTCCCTTCGGAAGCACATCAAGAAAATGCAGCATTACACCAAAGGATGCCGAGATGTCAGAACCTTGGCCCACATCACAGCCTTGCAGACTTTAGTTGTCTTCCTCCTACTTTACATCACTTTCTTTCTGTCTCTAGTTGTGGAATTGTGGATGTTTGATATAGGGTTTGTAAGGGTTGCTATAACTATTTTTCCTTCCATACACTCATGTGTCTTCATTCTAGGACACAGTAAGCTGAGACAGGACTTGTTTTCAGTATTGCAGTGGCTGAAGTATTGGTGCAAACATGTGTAAACCTTGGATCCATAAATCAATCTACGTGTCAGTTTGACTATTCTACAGGAGAACAGGTTCACAAGAAATTATTGAATTTCTAAATTTGTTCTTTTCATATTTTTTTTTACTTTCTGAATTTTGTGGAAATTTGTTCAGATGGGGTTATCCAAACATACTTCAAACTTAGTGTAATGCCCAGGTTTCTTATAGTAAACGATTCTGTAAATATTTTGTCATATATCTCATTTTAAGATTTACAAGTCTGCAATATATTTCTGCAGTAACTTACAGTTACTAAAAATAGTGAAATCCTTAAGCGTGTTCCTATTCTTCACATTTTTATTTAATTCAGGTAGGACATCATATTATTTGCATACAATTATTAGAATGTTTATTTTATTTGTTTCCATTTATTTATTTTTATTTTACAGAAGATAGTTCTATAATAAAATTGCTCAAAACTTAAAACATAAAGTAACTGTGACAATTAACATCTCTGTTCATAAATAAAAGTTTCTTCCAGTCTTCCCAGCAAGTGTAAGACTGACTTCATCTTTGATATACTTGTTAAATCTATATTCATATCTTTTCTAGCAAAATATCTGTTAATGGTTTCAAATAATATATATTATTATTTACTATAATAATTTTGTATTCTCTCTTCTTTGATCAAATGTAGTAATAAATGTTGACAGTTATACACGAATGCATTCATTAATACATGTAGTCTGTATTAAACAAATAAGTCACACAAATATTCATATGTTTTTATATTAGCATTAATTTGACACATTTATAGGTAAACTGAAATTCAGAAATTGTATGCAAAAAATGACAACAATATTTACAAGGAAAACAAACCAAACTCAATTGCTTGAGAAGTATTTTCTCCTCAAAACCCTAGTACTGAAAAAGAACTGATTTGTATTTTTAAATTGTTTAAAGTGTAACTTACTGTCTAAACATAAACTGTGTCCTAAGCAATTAAATTCATATATTTTTAGTATAAAAGCCAGAATAAATGATCTGGGTAATGTGGTTTAATTGATAGTGTTGTACCTTAGCATGTATTTAGTTTGATCCCCTGAGATTGATCCCTAGATTATCTTACAGTTATCATTGCTCTGATAAATCACCATGACCAAAGCAATTTGGAGAGGAAATGGTTTGTTTGGTTTACACTTCCATCACTTCATCAGTGAAGGAAGTCAGGGCAAGAACTCAATCAGGGCAGAAACCTGGAGGCAGGAGCTTATGCAGAGGCCATGGAAGAGTCCTGTTTAGTGTAATGCAAACTTCATAAAGACAAATCTTGTAGACCGCAAGTGCTGTGGGGAAATGCTCTTGTATACTGTAAGGATTTGTCATTTGTATTACTTTGGTAATATACTGATTGGCCAGTAGCCAGTCAGGAAGTATAGGCAGGACAACTAGCCTAAGAGAATTTGGGGAAGAATAAAGGCAGAGAGTCAGTCACCAGCTAGATACAGAGAAAACAAGATGAGAAGACCTCACAAAGAAAAGGTATCAAGCCAGGTGGCTAAACATAGACAAGAATTATGGGTTAATTTAAGTTGTAAGAGATAGTTAATAATACACCTGAGCTTGTAGGTCAAACAGTTTATAATTAATATGAGCCTCTGTGCGTTTCTTTGGGACTGAATGGCTATATAACCAGATGGGACAGAAACTTCCATCTACACATAAGCAATTTAAAACTTGTAAAATCATGTAAGAGAATACATCTTCATTTACATAGTAGCAAATAAGGATCCTGCATCACTTCAGTTTATTGCTAAAGGATTCCTTTCTATGAAAGGGAATACACTATATATTATGATTTATTTTGTGCTGTTGAGGGAATAACAGTATTTATTTTCAAAGAAAATACCACTGAACTCCTTTAGTAGGAAGTATTACAGTTTTGATTGACAGTC
Organism: Ondatra zibethicus; assembly: GCA_004026605.1. NCBI lineage: Eukaryota > Metazoa > Chordata > Mammalia > Rodentia > Cricetidae > Ondatra > Ondatra zibethicus. The sequence continues at coordinate 14,658 of PVIU01031081.1, forward strand.
ATCACAGGAAGTTGGCAGATGTGAAAAATTCATCTAAAACCCAGGCACTGCAAAAAAAAAAAAACTTCAGTCATAAAATTCCTTGAATACTTTTCTTTCTGTCTAAATTATTCTACTACTGTCATCCTAGTAATGCAGAAATTACTTCTGAAAGTTTAAGAGTGAGTTCATGGCATTTGATGAACTACATTTAGTGGCAAGAATGAAATGGTTCCTCATCAGATTTTCTCTACATGAATTTCTCCAGGTTTTTCTCATGGTATGGAAAAGTTAATATACTCATAGAAAAGGGTGATTAGTTCAAGGTTTTATGAAGGAAAACAAAAGTTACTGTCTTGTTACTTGGTGCTGCGGGAGCTACTTCTGCTCCTTCAGGCAATAGCCTTTAAGATACCAGCCCACTGGGGCATGGTGTCTTTAGTTTTTAAAAAAAAGCAGCGGAAGTCCAAGGCCCACCCCCATTCCTCCTGGCCTAGGAAGGAGTGCATTCAAAAAGACTCGGTTCTCAAAAAGATAATACATGCAGAAGAGATAGGTCCTGGTGTCATTGTTGATGGGTTCTCCATCTGCCAACTTTCGCCGCCACATTCAGAGAGTCTGGTTTGATCATATGCCATGCCCTCTTTCAAGGAAGAAGGGGGAGGGAGGAGGGGTGGGGGGGTAGTGGGAGGGGACCGGGAGAAGGGG